>VWZY01005111.1:468143-524815 GCA_013399075.1 Chloroceryle aenea | reverse complement strand
AAAAAAAAAAAAAATTCCAAATCAGATGCTTCCATTACAAACTCACTGCATGGGGTAGAAATGCCAGAGCATTAAACAAATTAGCTCTGGCAATCCAACAAGCACAGGGTTAATTAAACCTGTTAAGAATCAGAATAAATGTTGGAAACTCTCCAGTTCCTCCAAAAGCTTCTCTAGCAGGTTATCTATTGTCTTTGCTGTGCCCTTGCCTAGATCAACTTCTCCTTTGTTTTTTTATTGAAGAGATGGGGCTTAGCTCTCTAAGGGAAAAAGTGTAAGAAATACTTCTAAGCTGCAGATGATCTGGGAGAGCTAACCTATGACACAGAACTCATTCTATCTTGTTGCTCTGAACTTCCAAGGATTTGAAAAGGATTTTTCGCCATTGAAAACAAGTTAGAGTCAGAGATAAGTTTCAGCGCTGCAGTAAAGTGAATTCTCCACCTGTCCACTTCTTGCTATATATCCCTTGACTTACCAACAGCCTCCCACCAAGTCTAGAAATTGGTGGTGGCCAGGAGGACCCATGACCAACCACAGAGAAGCACCCAACCCCAGAGAGCAACCCAACAGCAACCACAGGTCAGTCATTTGTCCATTCTGCCATGATGGAATCCAACCTTTGTTTAGTTTGGGGTTTTTGCCAACCAACAGTTAGCCAAAAAAAAAAAAAAACCCAAAACCAATCCAAAACAAAAAGACCAAATCAACCAAGTTCAAATGCTTATGAAATGAAACTTCATGAAACTCACTGCTAAGGTGGGGTTTTAAAATTTAAGCATTGATTCATGCTCACACCTACTGACTTTCCCTTCTAAACTGAAAGGGAAGAAGAAAAATGTGTTAAACACTGTCAACCGATATTAATAAAAAGCATCATTCAATGCTTTGGTTAAATCCTTCTGACAAGCTCACAACAATTTCTTCTGAAAACATCACTAGAAGGTCAGTTTGCATCGTGTCACTAATTCTGATTTTCTAAACAATTTATCTATAGAGATGTAGAAGGAGTGTAAAACTTGTAAAGATGAAACCTCTATGCATTAAATGCACTAAATGGAAATACCTTCACCACTGAGAACTTTGTAACTAGGGTAATTAAATTTTTATCAGGTCATAACTTAAAAGATTGGAAGACTGGTAGCACATTACTCTAAAAATCAAATCTGATGAATGTTTAATTGTAACAATGTACAGAGGTATTAATTAAGTGTACTTTCTATGACTCATAAATAGGTATTAAAGCAAAAGCAAGAATAATTTGAAGATTAACATGAAGAGATGGTATACTTGAGTGGTAAATTATAATTAAACTAAATGGACCTTGTGAAAATAATATAAATTGCCATCCAATATAATAATTTTGATACATAATGCATTTATAACAATTTTTCTAGCAATCAAGTCTGACGTCTTTTCCTCGGGATATTTTTTTTTGGGCAGAAGCCACAAGTGTGAATTAAAAATTCATTTATGCTTTTCAATGAGAATCACAGGGCAGATCTTAAATGCAGCACATCCACTTGGTTCTTACAGCATCACTGAAGCATTTGTGCATATACCTAGACATGAGTTGTTTAAATGGGGATTCCAGCTAAGGTTCTGGATTTGTATATTGAAAGAAATGTTGCGATTAATCTTGAAGCTCTATACCTTCAACTGTGCTTTTTTTAATGAGCAATCCTCAAAGTCATATGGGAGCTAGAATTCTTGTGTCAGAACTGCACTTCTACAGTGACACACACTTTTCTGATACATTCATTACTGAGATGTCTTGAAAGACATTTCTATTTTCAGAAAATGCAATTTACACTGCATTCCTTAAAATACTACTACTAAATACCTAGTGTTCAGGTCCTTGCAGGAAAGATTGAAAACATGACCAAGTCGGACCAACACTGAAAGGATAGAAAATTAGTCGCAGAATGTTAAGGGTTGGAAGGGACCTTGAAAGATCACCTAGTCCAACCCCCCCAGTGACAGACTTATGTCAATAGTTCTAATATGTAGCTTCCATACCTTTTCTGCCTATTTTATGCCAATATAATGAACTTTAGGTATCTGCGTTTGTCATGAGCTAGGTTATCTGTATTTATTTTAGCCAACACAGTTGAAATTGGAATTTCTTTCTACTGTACTGCTCTGGAACAGCAACACAAAGTAGAAGAAATAGATAACCTTGTGTTTTATGAAGAAAATTAAAAGGAAAATAGACAGTGAACAATTTATCCTGTCTAGGTATTATTTGTATGCTATTTTTATGATTGCATTTCTGTCATTATTTAAAAAGCATAATTCTGTAATCAAGAGAAGGTAAGTAAATGATTTTAAGATTTTAATTTTTCCTTAAAAAAAAAGGGGGAACAGGAAAATTACACAAAACCGAAGAAACTTCTTTGGCTTGCTATTTTCACTTACCAGTAACATTAATATCTAAAAATCAAGGAGTTGCATGTTGGCCAGGTGATCCTCTGGATTACCTGCATCTAATGGTAGAATTAGGTTTTTCTCATCATAACAAAAAAGCCCAACCTGTCATGTGGCATATCCATGATTAGAAGTAGAAATGTTTACATTTCTTAAAATCTTGAAATGAACATGCACACAAGCTCTGAATAACAAGTTTCTATCATGCACTGAGTCCATGATGCATAAAAAATGTCTAGGAAATCAGAAAAAAATATAATAAAGTAAATTCATTGACACAGTCTCCATCAAAAGAATATTTTGAATTGTCAAGAATCAAATTTAATACCAGCTGTTAAAGGACTCTTCAGTTGCAACTCATATATTTTCTATTACTTGGAGGATTCGAGGTGAGGAAGAAGTGACCAAAATGTTCTGCACAAACAGCAGTGCGAGTTTTATCTATTTACACTTATGTCATCACAAATACTCTCTCAATTGCATGATAGCAAATAGAAACCAAACCAAACAATGTAGCTATATATCTAATTTTAGAGCCTTAAAATATTTACAGCAGGAATTCATTATGAACAGGAAATAAAACTGGGAGTTGCAGCAGGTATTTTAGAGTATATTTATACTTAAGCCATAAAAAAACCTTTTTAAACATCTTTCACTTATGTACTAATGCTTCTAATGCATTAATTTTTAGTTAGAGTTACTAACTCCTTTGAAAGTTTTATAACAAGTGATTGATACAGAGAATCATGATGTTGCCTATGTTCTCCTGGGGATCTAAATAAATAAATACAATAAAGAATCTAGATTTAAAGTATCTCAGGTAGCTATAATTGGTAATAAAAGATGCATAGACATCTTTTACAACTAGGGAAATGCCCACTACAATATACAAGAGAGTGTCTCACTCAATGCTCTGTCTTTTCCATCACTACACCACTTTATCATCATATCTCTTGTCCACATCTCCAGTCATTCAATTGTGCTAAGGAGATGTAATAAAAGTATATAGGAAAAGTTTTTGACCTTTGGAAATATACAGTGGGTTCTAGGAAGTACCACTATGCTATGTTTCATGTTAAGAGCTGGTGGACAGTGATCTCTTTCTTTTAATACATCCCTAATGTGTTGCAACTGTTCGCAGTGCTTTCCAAGTTCCTTGTCTCCTTCACTTCTAAACAATTCTAGAAACAACAGAAAGGAATTTTTTTTTTTACTTTAACAAGATATGAAGTAAATATGGAATTTTGATTGAAAATGTTTCAACCAGCTTCCAAAAGAAAGTCGTTGCTATATGGATCCTCAATTTAGCAACAAGAAGTAACATCAGTCAGGACTATAACGATCATAAAATAAATAGGGCCATTTTGCCATCAATGTATATATGATTTTTTTTTTCCTTAAGACTGTCTAGAAAGAAAATCCTTTGTTTCAAATAAAAGAAGCTTTTGAAAACTACCTCCTTCCTGATGTACAACAACAAAAATTTTACATTTTTAGAAACACAGAATGGAACAAAGATTTAAACAACAATGCAAGTCAAAAGCTGACAAATGAAATGTCCTCAGGATAATGTTGAAACCTGGATCAGGTCCTGGTCTGAACTAAGTGGGGAAAGGATTTAAATCTGGGTTTCTTCCAGTCCCACTGAAGTCAGCAGCAATTAATAAGTGGTGACAAGGAATAACTTTTTTGCCTTTGCTTGTATATTCTATCCCAATACTAAAAATTTTCCACATTCCAGTTTCCATTGAGAAATGAGACTGGAAAAATATAATTTTCTAATTTATGTAGCACTACTATCTAAATCAGATTACTCATCTTTCTCCCTCTGCATCCAGTTCCTGGTGGTGAATAGACACACAGGCACTAAATGGGTAGCCCTTAATTTGCATCTACAAGGTTGAGGTTAGGTGGGTTTAACCTGTAGATGTTTTTCCTGAGATACATGCATGTTCTTAAAGTGAAGGAAAAGCTCAAATCTTAGCATCCCACCCTGAACATGTATAGAAAAGAGCCAGCCTAGCACTAGCAGAAAATCAACTAACTTCCTAAAAATCAACCATAAATGTCAAAAGCACTGCTATTACCTCCAAACTAACATGAAAAGGATGAGTACCAGTTTCTCCCTTGATACTATAATTTAACATCACTCAGAACCAGTCAGGCCCAAATGGAAGCACAGCAGAGCAGAATGGATGGAAGGCTCAATCACCTTCTCCACTTTCTGAAGTGCTGCCATGAATATACTTTGTTTTCTCTACACCCTCCAACTCACCAGAGTTAAGTCATTTGCTTTTGATTATGAACAATCTTGCAAGCTAACACTTAAAAAGCAATTAAAAAAATACTCCATGCCAGCAGGCTTTCTAAAACATAAGCTTACCTGTGAGAAATTCAGATGCAGAAAACAATCCTGTCTAAAATTAAAAAAAAAAACACCACCAAAAACCTAACAACAAAAGGAATGTTTCTGATACCCACTTTATTACAAGTATGTTTCGGGAGAACATAATTAATGCAAGACTGTTTCCCTGTCTCCATTTTTGATGTTACTGCACATTATAGGAAAAGCACAGCATGGATCTCTCAAATATTTTCAGGGAGAAAAGGAAGAACTATAGGGAACCAATTATGTTTGCCAGCAAACCAAAAGTGTTTGTGACTGGTGCCTCTGAGGGTCAAAAGTAATAAATTTGTCATGCACTAGTATTCCAGTTATTACACCTGTGTCAGGGGATACTGAAGATTAATATCATAATTAGACATCTCTATTACAAAACAGATAAAGTGACAATCCTGACACAGTTACAGCAATGACTTCATTCATTGAGGGTTTTTTTTTTCCAGCTCTATGAAAGGACATACATTATCAGTCTAGATTACTTCTATATTTTGGGGCAGTGAAAAAAATCTGTGACTTTGCAACTGCAGAAGTGCAAAATAGATGGTAAAGCTGCATGACACTGCCTGGCAAGAACAGGGTTAGAAAGTAGGGTTAAAGGATGGGATAAGGGAGGTCTACCTTCCTTGGCCCAGAGGCAAATGCATGCTAGTTCTCTACTGCACGTGGCTGACAGGAGAAGAAGGAAAAAAAAAAAAAAAAGAAAAAAAAAAAACAGCAACAATGCTACCAATTCACATCTAGGCAGACCATCATCAGCTGTTGCTGCAAAGTGATAAACCCCAAACACAATCTGGTTTAGGGCAGACCAAGCTCTTGCAGATATATCATGGGTGGTGCTCAGGGCAATACCCTACCTTTGCTCCAGACTATACACAAGAATACAGTCCACTGACAAAGGCAGGTACAGAGTTTCAGGATTTAGTGCCAGAGAAAGAACACCAAAAAGATAAAAACTCTTGCAAAGTTAAAGTGTCCTGCGATTTATAATATGACCCCAAAGTTGTGACAGCTGTCAATAGCTAAAGGAAATCTTTTAATCAACATTCTGTTAAAATCATTAGAAAACCTCATCACAAATAGTCACGAATGCTCAGGAACCACAGTCTATTTTAGAAATGTAACGGGAAAGCTTAACTTCTGTGATTTGTGAGTGATTGTTACCTTTTAGACAGTCTGCATGCACTATTATGACATGAAAACTTGGAAAAAAAAAACACAAACAAACATTTTGGACAGCTGTGCAGCTATATTTGCAGCCCGTGAATTAGCTAAATAGCTCAATAATCTGAAAAATAAATTCATCCCAATTGCACTATTTTTGCAACATAATCAAATGAGTTTTGCTCGGTAATCTATTTAGCCCATTTGGGCTATTTTGGATTTACACCAGAATGGTTCCAATTACCTCACTATTCCCACACAGCAACCAAAGCAAATGCTTGCTAACATTTGAGAGGTGGGCGAGGAGGCAAAGTTAGCTACATCACCACCACCTTTCCTTGAAGCTGAGGAGGAGGCACATGCCAACAGTCAAGGAAGAACACAGTAACATGCCTTTGCTTGGACAGAATGCAATTCTCAGACATAAGGATTCAAGTTTGTTTCCTGCATGCAGCAGCAAAGCAGCTGGGTAGTGTTAAATAACAGGGGATGTTGATATGGCAAAGAGAGAGAAAGTTCTACCTTGTGCTGCTGTACAGTCTCAGATTTTGCTGATGACACCAGGACCAATGGATATTAAGAGAAAGTGCTTAGCAGCAGCTTGCTCTCTCCCTTTTCTGAGAACCTCACTGTGCTTTCATCTTAAATAATTTTTGGACCTAAGCCTTCCTGTTAAAAAGTGGAGCACAAATGGGCGTGAGTGTACAGTTTATGAAGACCTCACTACACCCATTGCTCACTGGCAACAGCAAATATATCTGTAACTTTAGCAAAAACATACATCAGAAGTCTCCATGGAATTCCCATTACCAACAGAAATGTAGCCTAATCTTGAAAGCATAAATTAACAGGGCCTGCCTGCGTGACCTGCTCCACTGCTAACCATCAAACACAGCTGGAAATTTTCTCCAATATAAGATAGCATTGTGGCAAATTAAAAAAAACTATTTCTTACCTTATCCTGACAGATGGGCAATAAAAATGAACCACAGTCCTGCTTATAACAACCTATATACACTAATATATACTCCCTGTTTCTCTTTTATAAACAGGAGCTACATGTCAATTAAACTAGAGTACGCTGCTGATTTTTACTAACTGCCTAATTTGCTTACCTCCTTTTCAAACTTGAGCACTCAAAACTGGACATACTTCTTCAGCTAAGGTCCCAGCAGTACTGAATGAATAAATTCCTTCCTTGCCTCCTCTGCCACCCTGCATGTTGACAATACATCCCAGACCGATGCCTGTCTGTCTCTGCAGCAAATTGCAATCAGCTGTAACTTCCCAATCTTTTCGGTAGAACTGCTTCTTGGCCACAATTATTCCTCATTTTATAGCCGTGCATTTGATTCTTCCATCTTAGGTACAGAACTTGATGCTTTCTTTTGTAGAAATTCATCTTCCTGATTTCAGACTATTTCTCCACTTTATCAAGCTCATTTTGAATTTTAATGAGTTCTCCACAGTGCTTGCAACCCCTATATCCCCTCCTCCCACACTAGCACAGCTTGGTGTCATCATGTACCACACTACAGCTGTGACGAGGAGACGTGAGGGTGCTTTTTTTTTAGTTTGAATATGCAGTGAAAAGCAAGAAAGAAGAAGAGAAAGTCAGTGCCTTAAGAATTTCAGTTTAAATAGCTAGCAAAATATTTTAAAAGCAGATTAGGAATAGAAACCAAGAAATCTTAAATATCTTCCAAAGGAGCATATCAGCTGAGCACAAAGCTGTGAGAAATGTTTAGCTCTGAGGAAGACACTGCCCATTAATTTAGTCCTTGGCAGCACCTATCTTTAACTATGTAGCCATATCAATAAGGAATAGGAAATACAACCAAGGAAGTCTCTGCATTTATTTATGAACCAGGCAATACAATGTGAAAAACATAATTCTTGCAGCACTTCTAGTCTTATTCCCATCTTTATCCTGGAAACAAATAACCAAATAACATAGCCAAGGTTTCATTATCTACTCTGAACTGTCTTGTGATTTTTTTTACAATATATTAACTGCATAGCCATCTTATTTTAACCTCACAGTACATACTCAGTTGTTTTTCCTGACAAGCAATTAGAAGACTGGAGAGTCTCACAAAATGGTCCTATGAATTGTTCCACCGAGAGCAAATCTAGAAGCACCAAACAACTGCAGTGTCCCATGGCACTATTAGAGCCAAGAGTTATTGCTCACTGTGCAAAGTGACTTGCAGAAGTATACACAAAATCTTGTAATTAAAAACCCATAAAAATCCCCAAACTTGAAGCCACCTCCAAAAACAAGCTTAATTGCTATCCTACAAGCAAACTGTGCATGCAAATATATGCTACCTGCTATAACCCAACCCTTTTCAGATCAAGGGTTGACAATTTTACATGAAAACATGCTTTATATTAATTTTTTTAGGAATTTCATAGTATTTCTACTAAAAAGTCAAACCCCCCCATGCTTTGAAAACAAGCTGCACAGAATCCCCTTGCCTTTTTCTGTTTGCTGAATAGCAAAACGCTACAGAAGCTTAGGATACTAAGGAAGGCTCTCTGGGAAGGAAGTAAAACTTGTCAAATGGGACTCCCCGCTGCTGCATACCATGTGGTGCTCTAGAGAGTTGCATCTGTTCAGCTATTAAACATAGCAGTGAATAGGATACCGACAACAGTGACATCATCAAATATGCTGAGTGGTTATTAAGGTTCCATAGCAGAATCTTTTCACTTTTTATTTTTATTTTAATTGGTAGAAATTACTGTAAAGTAGCTTCACGTATGATAATGCTCTTTGTGCTTGTCCTAAATGAGAAGGCACGGCTCCATAATCCATAGCGAGTCTTAAAAACTCCATCTGCCATGCAAGCGGAAGGATCAGTACTTCTGCTCCAGCAACTTTCTGTTGTTCCCTTGAATTCACTGGTTTAGGAAAAAAAATCCCAATATGGGGAACAATAAGGTACCTGGATATTATAGGGATTCAGAGTGAGCTGGAAGACTGCAGTCTGTAGCATTCATTGTGTAGGCAGTAAGTCACAAGTCCACCAAGGGTGAGGGTTGAACAGAAGAGATTCCAGCCCCAAAAGGGATCATGATGAGATATGCTGAAGATGTTGTTCTTCTTCAATGTTTTAATCCAGAGGCTCAGGATGAAGAGTACCTAACCCAAGAATGGAGTACACAGAGGGAAGACTTCCCTTTCCTGTACAAGTGGCTTTTCCTGGACCACAGAGAATGTATAATCCTGTAGCAGAAAGCATGATTTACATCTCCCTGAGGGAATATCTAGACTTACATTTTTGTCCTTGACTGAACATAGATTATCACCTACAAATTCTAGTGCAAGGAGTTCAAGCCACTTTAGTAGTTACATACTGCTGCTCTGAAGGCTTTGGGATAATAACACAGAGAACTGGCAAAACTCAAAGACTATGTCTTTCCTTTGTTCCTCAGCATTCCTTATTCAATGTAAGCTAGGTAATTATCAAAAGCCAAGAAATTCATGAGTCAGTTCCTTCAGCTAATCCACCCTCTGGAGCACAAGAATGCTTCTGTGTAAATGGGCTTTCACAAACAGAGAGATATTTAAGCCTCTCCAAACACTTAACAGGAAAACTTACCTGTTGTTAGTGGGATTGTTACATTAAGCATAAACCACCAGAACACTGACAACATCAGTTCATTAAATCCTTATCCTGTCTACTATTGTTGCAGAAATTCTTGTGACTGGCTTGATCTAAGTGAGAAAACAAAAAGAGACTTAACAGCAGCAGCAGCCACTGTCAAACAGAAATAATCATTATAGGATGGATAGGGAAGGCAAGTATACATCTACAGATGTTGCTGGGAGAGAAAGGAAAAGGCTGCTCAGTGATGCACCAGCAGTGGATATGCACTTATGTCAAGTGTATCATCTTCATATGAGAGTGTGATTAGACAGCATAGGCAAGTTACTGAAAAACAGATGAAGATGTAACCGGTAACCTGGGTTTCAGGAAATCCAGACAAATTCTCTGCTTGGGCTGTATTTTCTGCTTGAGACTGGTGCAATGAGTTAATGTCAGAGACTGTTAAGTTAAGTAACTAAATTAGATGAAAGCAGGAACCAGACCCAGTGTGTTCAATTCTACCCAGCAGTACATCAGATTAAATTCAGTGATTTTACTACAAAGTGGTGTAAGTGAAAAGTGAGAAAGGCACAAGATAAAACAGTCTAGTAGAAAAAAAAAAAGCAAACTAGCATTAAATATTAAAATAAGTTTCCAGTTTGGTGATGACACAGGCATCACAGAGCAAAACATGAATTAAGTGGTCTAATTAACTAATTATGTGTAATTAAGGTAGTATCTCACAAAAATAGAACAGTATTAAGACAAATGCCTGAAGCAAAGCAGCAGGCTTTGTAACATTGCCTCTGCCCTTTCACCTTCCCAGCAGGAGCTTTCTGGCCTGATATAGATCCTGCTCATACTTACTCATACGCTTACTTTCTTTCTGCAGTTTCTTACTTTCTTTCTGCAGTTTCTTCAGAGAAAATATTAGTGGAAGCGGTGGAATGAGAATTATTTGGAGTTAAGATCAGAATCTCTTCAGGCCACCAGCACTTCTCGCCTAGTCTTTTTTTGCATCAATAGGTTAATCTCTCTGACTGGAATTAAAAATGATGTTGTTCATACTGCATGTTCAGTAAAAAACTGCTGCACTGGTACTTTGTTCTGCAATGCACACTATATCCTTATCCTCATTACATCTCATAAATTTAAAAGACAGGGAGTTAATGGGCCAGATCTGGCTTATACTCATAAGAAAAAAACCCTGAGCTGTCCTGTGCAAACCTAGCCCTCTTTCAATGGGTCACAGAAATCTGAGAGTCGTTCTCTTTTATTCAAGCTTCCATAATGAGCTAAAAGCATAGTCATAGTTTCAGATACTCTGAAAAGTAATGTCATTGCTCACATCTATCCTTTTGTGTGTTTTTTTTTTTTCCCAACCACACATCATGAGCCTTAATTGCCTACAACCTGCCTATGCTGTCATGGCTTTGAACACACTGGGTACACATCTTCTCCACTCGTTTTTGAGCCAGGCATGCCTGGCAGGGAGGAGGGAGTGCAAATTTTTTTGTGCTTCTCTAAAATTAGACAAGAACCTGGAAGTAACAAGCTAGGAAATATTATCACGGCTAACTCAATTTTAGTACTAGATATAACAAACAGTATATGCTTAATAAAATATACAGTAGATATAATAGGCAGAAAAGTACCCATGTAGGATAGGTGGACAAAAGTGGCTAGGTCTTGGAAGTGACTCTCAATCATCCAGAGTTTTCATTCTACAAATAATCACAATAATTTCTTATGATTCAGTGCTTCTTCCTTTGGGTGATCAGCCAAGTTTCAGTGAACATCTCAACTGTTCGGCTATTGAAAATAGTCAAGTATTCTTTAGATATTAATAAGGTTGCTAAAACATCTACTAAATTTTTCATCAGTTCTTTTTATACATGCCAATGTTCTGGAAGAGTTAGTGCCAAGTTATTAAAATATCTGTAACCTTCATATGCAAGGATACTGGCTAGTAACCAGTGCAGGGAATTTTGCATTAAAAGGACCTGATTAGACTGGGATGGATCTAAAACATGAATAGGAGAATATAGCACTAACTAGGAAAGATGCTGCCACAGAGGAAAGATGAGCTATTTATTTATCTGTGCATTATAAACTAATTTTTGTGTCCTCCTTTCTGAAGCCAGATATTTGGTATTTATATGTTAAAAACCTAGTCACAATAGGATGTGTCTCCAAATTTTGGCCACATGCCTATTTGCTTTGTTCTTGCTGGTTTTGTTCTTTAATTAAACAGAACTAATGAGTGGTCCTCATCAAAAAACTCTTCCATGTGAGCACACCATATAGACAGCACCTGGAAGTGACTCCTCTGTTCCTTTAGTTTATAGGATATGCCTCATTCTGCAGGGAAAGAAAAGGGATGTAATCACTGAAATGCCTCTAGGTTGCCACCTGCTTTCCCTGGGATTCACTGGGATTGCAAAGTATGCACACCACATTGAATATGTGTTTGAGGAAACAGCAAAGAAACAATTTAGGGAACAAGGGAAATGGAAGAAAAAGAAAGATACTTGAAAATAAGATAGGACATAATCTGTATGGTACCTCAGGGATTTAAAAGTAACAATGTAAAAAATAAGAGCTACTTTATGAACGAGTCATGAGCCTCTTCAAGTTTATGTTAATTAAATATGGTTGCTCTTTTGCTTGCCTCTCCAAGTCGGTCTGCTTCTGTTCTTAAATGCTACAGGTTTTGTTATTATTATAAATAACATGACTCATCACAAATCCCCACTATTCTTAATCTTTTTTGCATTTTTTGCTAGGTCAATATTTCTATTTGTGTACATCTTGCAACAGTAAAGTCTTCCTTGACTTGCCATCAAATTCAATTACAAAATTTTGAGTCTTACACAGTTAAGCTAACAAAGGGATTCAATTTACAGTGTAATCTTGATCATGATCAGATATTCATGATCTGAAAGGTTCTTAGAGTCCATGATCTGGTCTGCAAGATCATTTCATACCATGCAATGGCCACATGCAGTTATTTTCATATTGCTATCAAATGATTCTAATACATGTGGTGACACCAGAGGTGTTTTAAATGTCTACTCACTCTCATCCAGGTTCCACATCTTTGCTAGAAGACAGTACCTCAAGAGAATCATCAGTGTTGAGGGCTGGAGAATTTTGTAACCAACACAAGGTATTTTAACTGAGAACTTAGGTCATACTGGTTGCACAATTTTCTCCCACCAAGGGGGCTGGTCGGTGGTGACCTCATCATACAGCATGATTTTTCAGAAGGAAGCTTTTATTCTCTCAAAAGCATAAAAAGAGCAGGATTCATAAAGGAGATATAAGCTGGGTAGAGGAACAAGTGAGATTCCTTTGATTTATCCCAAGACATTGGAAGATGACAAATTTAGTTGCTTCCCTCAACCACAATTCTAGGCTGAGGAACCAGAAAAATCACAGCTGGGAGATCGGACCTTCCACACCAACACCAGGATTTCTCCTTGCAGCACTCCATGATGGCAGTCACAGCTAAACCGTTTAACTCTATCAACTGTCCAAATTCCATTCATATTTTTCATATAATAAGGTATAAATCTGTTCTGTGCCAGAATTAACTGCATTTCCATAACTTTCCCTCAGCAGTTTGGCCTGTTTATGGAAGAACAGACCACTGTTGTTCAGTGTGCAACAAAGGACTGAAGAGTATTCAAGATGAGAAAATAATAAGCAGCTTAAATCATAAAATCCCTTTTCAGTATTTTTTGTTGTTGTTGTTTTTGGTTGGTTGGTTGGTTGGTTTGGCTTTTTTTTTGTTTTTGTTTTTTTTTTTATGTATGTCTCTGATAATACAAAAGAGTAATTTCATTGCATGTTTTCAAGGTATGGCTTGACCATTTCAGTGATTTATTTATTTTCTTTCCTTCAAACTTAGATCTTTAACCTGATCAGTGAGGTAAGCAATTACTGCATTTAGCACAAAATCCCTAGATTAATTATTACTCCCATTCTAATTAACTTAATGTTTGCGTACATTGAATGACATTCTCACCTGTCTGTCTAGTCCCATAAATTAATCTTTTTTGATTGCACAGCTTTTTGTTATTCAAACCCATAAGCAAGTCTAAAAATCCTTCTTTCATAATCATTTTGTTTCAGTTTAAAGATTAACACATACTCTGGTTGCTGAGTTTTTTGTTCCCCAAAGAAAAGAACAATCATTGCCTACAACAGTTAAACTTCCAATAGCTTTTTCCATACACATATATTAATGAAAAGAAAAAACAAACCCCACAAATAAATATAAAGTATATAAGCATAATAATGATAGAACAAGTTTTAGCAGAATTCTGCATTGACAATTTTTTGTGCCTCCAGCACAAGCAGCATATTAAATATCACAACTCTGATAAACATAATGATCCAAAGTCTTTCCAGGGCCCCAGAGTGGTCCCTGACACCCACTTAGCTATGATGATGGCCTGATTTTCAAAGGTGCTGACTACATTCAGCTTCCATTGACTTCAGCCACTGATGTGCATTCTCAGCACTTCTAAAAGATGTCTGAAACCAAGTTCTGCTTTTCGGGGTTTTTTTAGCCCTTCCTGGATGTGAATGGTTCAATATTAAATTCATTACTGTTTAATGCATATACAAGCCACCACTGGCCTTATCAAATCTTTGCATTGCACATATGCATATAATAATATGGAACTACATATATGAAAGATGATTGTTAGAAGAAATGCTATTCTGGGAATTTTTTTTTTTAAGATTATTAAACACTTCCTGAGAAAATTAATTAGCTCAAATAAAACCCCCTAAAATCAAAAGTATTTTTACCATCAATCTCACTGAAAGTATATCCAATTCTCTAGGTATTGATTTAAGTACAACTAAGTCAATAAGTATCTATCAATTGACTTTCCATTAGGCATTCAGCCCAAGACATGTGAAGTATTCAAAAGAGAATAACAAATTCATTTATTTTAAGACTCGGAAGTTTTTTTCTTTGGTACCCTTAAACATAGAATTCTAATCCTCGCTATTTCTTTTTACTTGAAGGAAGGTCATTATTCCTGTATAAATTAAAATTACCCATGTATTATGTATATATATACAATTAAATACAATATAGTCTGCTATTACAAGCCTGGTGCAGAAAGAATACTGTTTATGTATAACTTTTAAGCTTGTCAAAAGTTCAAAAAAATATATAGAAAAAATGTTCAGAGAAGACTTCTGCAGAATTTTCTATCAGCAAAGCTGAAAATCAAAACCCTTGATATATATATATTACACAAAAGTCAGTATTTCTTTTGGTGGTATTAAATATTTCCCTAGTTTATAAAAAATGAAATATATTATATACAGAAACTAAATTAATAGCTCAGAAAATGGGGAAGCATTAACTTCTCTTTAAACCAAGAGAATTTTTGAACTGAAGTTGGTGATAACTCACAAAAGCTTTCACTTATTTTTTATTTGCATCTTCCTAATGGAAAGAGTTTCAAAGAATGAATTCCTTTCTCACAGTATAAATTTTAATAGACAACTATATAAATAGTTGGGACAAAGAGCACAAACTGAATTTAATCATGATCCAAAATCCAATCTTCTGTAATATGTACAATATTTCCTCTCCTATGGCTGTTCACCTCCAAGGACTTCACAAATACATTGTGAAAGTCTAAGTGCAGTACTGATGAACCACTCATGCTGGTAATGCTTCATCTTCAGAATATTTCAGGTTAATTGCATTATACCTTGCATATATATTAATATTATCAGTCCTTAATCATACCATACTTTTTCAGGTAACATGTTACCACATCATTTAAAATAGTTTTCCATACTTTCTCATTACAGTATTAATCTTATTGGTTTATATTTCCCCTATAATATGTGCCTTATCCCTTACTTTAAACCTTAGGATGTTTGTTATCAGAATGATCATCACCACCTCACTTACTTCAGCAGATCCATATTCATAACTTAGCTTAATTAGTAATTCCTCACCCTGCTTGAGATAATAAAAGTTAGGCCAGTGTAGCTTAAATAGCCAGTGTCCCATAGGCTGGGTGTCGTTTAAGGAACAACAAAACTGTAAGATCTGAAAAGCTTTGCTGGCCTCATTCCCCTTGCAAACTTTGTGTTCTGCATTTCAAAATCAGCTGTAACCATAAAAACAGCTCACTGTTTTTTGTGCTCTCAAAATACTTGGATTTTAAAACAATTGACACAAACAAGGGAGACAAAAACTGCTGACTCCTTCCATCAGGCATACAAAATGTTCATTTTGTTATAAAGTCTTTCCTTTCAACATTGAAGGATGAAAACATGGCATAATTTATACTTAAAACAATTCTTAAAACTAGTTCAAGTCTATTTATGGAAGTCTACCCACCTTGTCTTCATTAGTAGTGCAAATACTACTTGTGCCATGCAGTTTCCTATGCTACCAGCATTGCCAGAAAGAGCAATTTAACAGTATTTCTTAGCTCTTCCAGGCAGTATCTTTGCCTAACTTCACTTTGCACCTTAACATTGAAAAGCTGGAAATTCAAGGCAGCAACACCACAGTGCTTGTAGAAGATGATTACATATATATATATACACACACATACTTTTCTGCCTAATGACATGGAAGATGAAGGTGGGAAGACAATAGCAGAGATAGAAACAGAAATCACTGACAGAATTACCCAAGGGCTTTAGAAGTCAATGAAAAAGCCAAGCACAGAAGTGCACATGGTGATTAATTGAATACTGCATGAATAAGCTCCCATGTTTTTCTGTTTGGCATGGAGAGGGATGAGGACCATGGCAAGAAAAGGGGTAAAAAAGAAGGATTTCAGTAATGCTTAGAGATACCTGTCCTTTTATCTGTCAAAAGGAGAAGGAAATAGTAGACTTTTAGGCATGATATCTATTTCCTCTCGAACTAGATCTCCCAGCAGAAACTTCACAGGAGACTACTTCTATAACAGAAGTCAAGTGATTGCTGTGAAAACTAATTGCTGTATCTCCGGATGACTAAATCACATTAACATCGCTTTCTTGAAACACAGGGATGCCTATGTATCATACACACAGTCTTTATGCCTAGGCTGCTACAGTACAGGTGGAGTTTTATAACCACCTATTTTGGAATTTAGAATACTTGCACTGGAACTGTTAAGCATCTGGTAGCAATGAAGATTACACTTTTTTTTTAAAATGTTTCTCATATTAACAATGGTTATTTGGGGAGGTTAAATGATTACTTGAAATAAATGTGTTCCTAACCTACCACTGAAGGTGTGATTCAGATGATCAAGTAGCAATTTTCCAAATCAGAATTTGTTATGAGCTTGATTTCATTATTAGGTTTACACTGTCTTTAAGTAAACAGAGTAATAAAGAGGGCAAGCACAAACTGAAGTACCATAATCAAATTCATGAATTCCTCTTCCATTTCTAGAATGAAGGTTAAGAGCAAACTACCTCAAAGCTCTCTTCTGAAACATCCCAAACAAGCATACTCCCCAACATGCTAGTGAGGTCTATGATCTGATGTTTTTTAAATCAAAGCAGTAATTCCACACTTTCCTTGCCACTGAAAATACACTTAAAACCTGTCCTCATGCATCTGTCCCAAATTTTGTCACTGGGGAGGATCTGAGTGATTAATGACTTTCTGGGTAAAATGAAAGCTCAGTTACAAACGAACCAGTTTCTATCACACTGTAAAACTGAATCCCAGCATAATTAAAGCACAACTATATCCTTGTTATGATGTTACAGTTGTTATAACACAGTTAAGTTATCCATGCATGGTGCATTTCAATGTACACAGGCATTTATTGCTCATGCATATTCATTATACAAACAGGTGAGTGGATACATGCAAAAGAATATGCAGAATTAGTGTCTTCCCTCCTTCCAGTTTTTCCTC
The DNA here is from genome assembly GCA_013399075.1 of Chloroceryle aenea. Taxonomy (NCBI): domain Eukaryota; kingdom Metazoa; phylum Chordata; class Aves; order Coraciiformes; family Cerylidae; genus Chloroceryle; species Chloroceryle aenea. The sequence continues at coordinate 507,312 of VWZY01005111.1, read as the reverse complement.
CTTCCACTATTCACATCATTTCCATGTTTCTAGTTAGTTAGTAGATCAGACATTCTTAGTGGCATCTCAGCATCAGTGCAAGAAGGAAGTTTTGAATTACACAACCCTCCTACTATTTTTTATTACAGCTATTTTGATTCAGTAGCTCCCAATATTGAAAAAAATTAATCCAATAAACTATTTTTCAAATATAACATACATATAGGCTTCTCTATTTCCATGTTCTTCTTCATTTTTATAAGCATTTATAACTGAGATATTTCACAATATCTTGCTGAGGTAAAACAGACCTCAGGTGTAACTGTCAGAAGTGGCGACAGTTTCATTGACTTTAATAAGGTGTACGCTTTTTGGTACCATGAGTGCTTTTGAAAATACTGCCTTTCAACTTTCTTTTGAATACTATTTTTATTTGAAATAGATCCTGGGAAATTATATCCCAGCAGTTTTCCAAGCTTTATCTAACACTGATGACCCTTAAAAAAAAAAAAAAATCCTTGCCAGGTATCTTAGGATTTAAGATCAATCTCTTAGCGTCTCCACTCAAGAGAAAGCCTACACTGAAGCAGCTCTGAAAAGGTCAAACCTCGTTCCACTGAAATTTCTGCAGTTATCACAGATTTTGCTCTGAAGTAGAGCAGACTTCAGGGTGGTTCCCAAAGTCTCTTGCAAAGGCAACAGGAGGAGGTCAGGATCACCTCACAGATCATGATGATAAAAGGTATTTTGCTGCTTCACAGACCAGTAAAGTATAATTTATTATTTTCCCCTTCTCTATTGAACTGCTAATATTTCTGACCAGAGGAAACTCTCAATATTCTGTTATTTTTACCATCTGTTGCTACAGTATAAGAAAGTTATTTAAAAAAAACAAAACAAGAACAAACAAAAGAATCAAAACAAACTTACAAAAAGGCAATAATTAATAGACCTAGTGTTTGTTTTCAAATGTAAAAATCTAGGCTAGTCATAAGATTAAGGAATATTATGGTTTTGATACAGCAGGTATCATAAACCTTCAAATAAAACATTCTTTAATATGCTAATGAAAAAGAAAACACTGTAAGAAGAAAGCAACACTGTTGACCACAGTGGGTGGATCTGCTCTCAAGACTAAAAAGAAACATGCACATGATAACTAGGCACCTGATGTTAGATGAGGCTCTAGAAAGCAAATTTTTTAATTCTCTACAGCAACACAATACTTGCCTTGAAAAATGTAGGCTCTCAGTTTTTCTGGCACCTGGGAGAAGTTGTTTTGTTCACATTTTTAAATTAAGATTGTACAATACCAGACATCAGCTTTGTCTGGGTGTTTCAATGTAAGAGAAGGGTACAGATAACCTCTGAATTTTATTTAAGGCCTTCTTTATGTGCTCAAGCCAGTAAATAAATTTTTTTAAAAAAATTCACCTTGGTACACAATGTAAGAATACCTTTACAGAAATAAGAAGCCTGGGAAGATTGAATACTGTAATTCTCTCTAATATCGAAAATTATCACTGCTGAATGTTTTCTGAGGGTAAAAGTGTAACTAGTTATAGATCAAGAAGTAATTTAATTGAAAAGGAACTCTTCTGTTCTTGAAATTAGAGAAATACTTAAATCAAAATCTAATACTTTAACAAAGTTGAGGCTAATCGAAACAACAAAATTTTATACTGCCCTAGTTATGCTTATCTCAACTGATCATTAATTTATGTCGCCATAAAAATCCAGAAGCTTTCAAATTTGATTGCTAGTTATTTGCTTTAAGGCAGCTGAAATTACTTTTTTAAACTTCCTCACTTGACAATCTTGCTTTCTGCTTAAGATTTATCATCACAAAGGAACTAGAATAAATTCTAGTATTAACAATAAGCACAGTCAATTGTGATACATTGCAGTTCCCCCAGTAGATTCCAAATGAAATCCTCTAGGATTAATGTACCTTCCTCTGACATAGCTAAAACCCGTTCTATGCAATTAGACTGCAGCAAACTACTGTATCTGTACAAGTATCACAGTATGATTTTTAATTGAAAAGCTATATGAAGTAGCACTGTATAAAGTAAAAGGCATTTTGAGACTGTCTGAGACCCTGCACAGTATTGTATACTACAAGCCATTGTCACCAAGTTCAATATCGACCCTAAATGGTTCATTAACAAACTGCTATATTTACATTAAAATAAAATAAATTAACCTCACACAAATATAATAAGAATTAAGACAGGAAGAAATATCATGCACTTGTTAATAATACTTACGATGTGCAGCTCTAAATAATCTCCAAGCCCAGTAGAACTGTCCACTCGTACCAACACCGCTTCTTTTTGAACAGTACTAAAGCCTATTGCCAGTCTGTCTGCACGAGTGCTTGGCCGATCATTAGGAGGCCACGTGTACGTGATTTGTCCACCTCCTTTGCTAAAGATATATGTTGTTCCCGCTGTAAAACAGAAATAAAGATAATTAACTCCCTTGCACTGATGGAAACTCACACAGTAGTCATATGCCCTACAAAAAATCAAGATGTTCTCATATAGCAAATGGATTCATAGAAACAAACAAGACCTTACTTCAGCATGTAAGGGTCTTTAACTCTGGAAATTTTGAAGCGAAATATTAGTGCTTTTTATATAGTGCAATCAACACAAAATATAATTGCATATGCAGTGACTTAAAATACCATAGCTCTGATTCTGAAATGCCTATCTATTCAAGAGAGTTTTTAAGCATACGCTTGAAAAATACGTTTCTGTGATGTGTGGAACAAGGATGAGTTGAATCGAGTGCTTTCCCGAACTGGGCCTATGTGGGGAAGAAACCAAGTAATTCCAGTTATCTCATGACTGACAAAAAAAGGCAGCTACTTATTTACACAATGAAAACGATACACATTATACGATACATCATCAGGCCCAGCGAAGCAAGACGTGAACAAATACATTCAGATAGACTGTTACAGACAGATCTGAGGTTTATCAGCTTGTGACAGATGGTGATAACAAATGGAAACATACTTTAATTGTCATGTCAGGACAAAAAGATATCAGCCTACCATCTAAGTAAGCAACAGCTTATTTGCATAATGCTCAATGCATAAGAGTGGAATTTTTTACACATTACATCCAGTGTGCACTTAGAAAATCTATAATCTGTTTTAAACAAGTGTTGTAATCTAAAACCACTTAGTGCTCAGGTGCTTAAATTCATCACCAGCATATTTCCTCTGAACTAAAACAGCAGCATATCCAGACATTTTCCATTTAAAATTTCTATCCTAACAAAAGTATACAGCAGGTAAATTGTGCATGCATTTGATCTTTCATTTGTAATGTCACTACAAGCTGGCCACTTCTTTTCTATGAACATAGGTCAAAGCATGGGGAGAAATGTCAGTGCATTGTAAATACAGATGTCTATATTTACAGACAGGCTCACTGTGTAGTTACTATCAATTTTATTAAATGTAGTTTGGTTAATTCCACCCAACACTCTCACTACTTATTTCACCTGTCTACATAAGATCTGTATAACAACTTAACTGTCATTTTCTTATTTTCTTTAAAGATTAACCAAAAATGCTGTAACTTTACACAAATATGGCATTATATGCCTACTCATTATTTTTTTCAAGTGCCATTAATTCGTAATATCTTATGCACTGTGCATAGCACTTAAAAAACTGTAAAACTCATTTTATAGCAACTTATTTGAAAGGTTGCACTGTGCTTCAAATAGATCTCTTCTCTTGATGGCAAAATACCAACCTGCATGTGTTTTAGGAAAACCTGTCAACTCTCTTTAGCAATTATGTACTCAGTAACAGAACTGATATCTAGGGTTTCACATACTCAAAGTGAAAACAGGGTTTATGTCATTGTAAAAAGTTGTGTAAGAGTAGTGAAGACACGGACTGTACCTTAAAATGTTTGGTAATGGACATGGGCAAATAGTGTCTATTTTAGGAATGTGTATGACAAAAACCTAGACTCCTGCTCTCCCATCTTTGCCTTCCTCATATGGAGTGCTCTGAAATGAACAATAATATGTTCAGTAATGATGATTGAATCTCCAGCTCCAGTACATCCCAAACCAAAGATGCATAAGATGGTTAATATAAATCTCAATGGTCTTTAAGTTTTCCTCTTTGCTGCTAGTGTTGACTTCACATCTTGAGTCAACTGTGTGACAGGGTTTGGACCTTCATACAGTATATATCACATTTGTGTCTGTAGTGAAAGGATTTATTCTGTGTTGATGTAAAACTGAAGGCTTGATCTAAATCTCATTAAAAACAGTGACAACCTTTCTGTTGTCTTCATAAAATATTGTGTCGGGACATGAATGAGGTTCTTATAAGTAACAAAACTGAGAAGGATAAGAAAAAACAGCTCCTTACACCTTAATGCCACAGATAAAACTGTTAGAAAAGTTGCTGAGATTTATGTGGGAGTGCAGAATTCTCCTTTTCTTGGTTCTAACAGATGTGTTTACCCAATATAGAAGACAAAGGGTGTCAAGTGATGGTGGAGTCATACTGAATACAATGACCCAGAAGTAACTCTCCAGATCTGAACAATGAGAGACTTTGTTGTTCTTATTTGGAGTGAATCTTTGTAGAAGTTTTTAACTAAATAGTACCCTTCAAATAAACCAATGAAGAGCAATTCTTTCCTCACTGCTGCCACAGTAAAACCAAGGTCAATGTCAGTAGGGCTGGATAAATCAAGCTGTAAATCTTAAACTACATAGAATCAACATCAAAGTTAAAAACCTTATCTTTTATCCATGCTAACATATGGGTTGTGGTTTTTTGTGCCAAAGCTTTCCCTTCTTTATAACTGTTCATTCTGAAGCTCTTCAAACTAACTGTGTGTCTGGTTACAGGCTAATTAATCCATGCTGATGAATACAGAGATCTGATGCTGTCTAAGCTGTACAAGGAGTCACATTCTTTGAATTTCCTGTATTAATTATGAAAAAAAAAATGGGTCGGAAGCCATTTGAGAAGAGATTCTCCAGTGCGTATATTTCAAGAAAGACAAATATAATAATGTAAAATTCATTACTCTGGGATTGATCTCAGTTTATAGTCTGACCTCCCATTAACTATTAAAAGCTAGAAACAGAGCAGTTGATCGAAACCACCCTGCTTACTATCAGTTTTGGACATGGTAAGAAACAACAGAGGAAAGCCTAATTCACTTGCTCCATAAAGTCTTTTACGCTTCCTGACAAACCTTATAACGTCTCTGCTGTTCTTTCCGAACACTGTCACAAAAACCAACCATCTTCCTTCTCTCTTTTAGCTTATGGCACTGTGTTGTTTGAGGTTTATCATCTCAGGAGAATTGAAAGCAGCAGAATCAGAATGTTAAGAATAGCAATGCCATCAGCACAGTACTTGTAAGCGGCAAGATTGTAACATGCCAGTTGTATCTCTCAGCTGCAGGATTTACTGCATAATTCTTTATGCGTCCATGCATTTACACAATGTTTAGGAAAAATGTCCATACAGCTCTTTGAAATTCTTACCCGTGAAAGCATGGTTCCTATTGTAACAAATTGCCAGTGGTCAAGATACAGTAATGTTTTTTAATGGCCTAGGTCTCTCTAGTCCTACTTGTTTGCAAAATTCATCTTTATGAAATAGTACATTCATTTCAGCAGAGCCTGGCAGCAACTCAAGGACATCTGCTTACCTATACAGTATTAAGCAGATAAATATTTTGTTTAGTACCCATTTACTGTATCTATTACTCTGTATGACTGGAAAGCTTTTCAATATTTATTGCTCTGAAGTCACATCTGATGTAGTTTAATAGTTTGCTCAAATCAACAACAAATCAACAGCTTCCTACCCTCCTCATGTTCATTCCAATTTTGCGTTTAAGGAATATTGCACTGAAGGGTAATGTACATAATTCTATTTTTCCCATATAATGTTAGTAGCTTAATGTTTATTTTCAACATTCACATCAGGTTTCAGATGCTGATTAAGTGAAAGAAATGGTTTGACTGCACTCTGGACCCCAATGAAGTATGATTCCATCACACTGTAGCTAAAAATCTAAAGACGGAAGCCTGTAAACTTCACTAATGAAAACTATTATCTGCCCTTCCATTAACAGTAAAGCAATTTTTAAGTATTATAAAAAAATATGAAGGGTAAGCATTGCTGATTATAATGAGAAATTACCCAGTAATGTAATTTTCTTCCTTCTGTGTATTATCAGTACTTTACTCATTCTCGGATAGAATGTGAACCCTCTTATTCCCACTGGTAAGCAATTACTTGCATTGATAAACCTGCTGAATCCAGTGAGACTCTTTGTGCAGGCTACTATTAATTACCAAGAGTGAAGAATTTACAATATGAATATATATATATGCACACACACATTTGCCCAAACATCTATATGGAGGCATTAATCACACTTGCTATGTGCAGGGGAGCACATAAATCTCCATTAAGACTTCTTTTTCACATTTTCATCTATGTGTTTTCATGCCACCAAAGCTGAAGACACAGAAAAGTACACAAAATTTCCATACATACATCTGCACAGATTTTCTAAGTTAAGAAAGAAATGTTTCAAGTCTGAAACACAATACACCAGAGGGAGACAGGGGCATGTTTCAAATTAATAAGATTGGTGTATTAAAACACTTTTCCATGTGTTTCTTCTTACTGTGATGTGTTATTATTTAGAAAGAACAGAGAACATATGCCACAGGGTTGAGGTGAGGAGGGAATGGTCATTAGGCTTAACCGTGGGAAGAAGATGGAAAGAGCTGCTGGAAGAAGTATTTCAAACTACAGATCAGAGTCAATTGAAGACTTCCCAAAGGCATCCTGGTACACTCTCCCCCATTAATCTGGGCAGGAACCTGAATATGGACTGTGACCGTTTTGTTGCAATGACAGCACTTCTCTAATTAGAATCTATTTAACATTAGAAGTGTATTGAATGAGGAAGGGGAAGATTTTTAAACGGGTCATTGCCTGTAGCTCTTTAAAAAGCTTGAGCCACAAGGTTAAGAATGGATAAATGTCTCATTTTCTGGTCGTGTTCCTCTTAGTCTCATGGATAACAGGGTCTAGGAGTGTATTTATGATGTTCCTCTGACTACACTCAGCTTGGTAAACCTTAAAGGGTCACAGTTTTCCCGGAAATTGATTGCCACTCAAAACAATTTAAAATTAGGTCCTTAAACCAATCTGACTGCATGCTTGAACTATGACTGTCACCAGGAGTCTTAGCATGACAGTACATTTGTCAACTCTAACATCACAAACTCCACAGTGTAATTCCTTATTAATTTCATTACTTCATTCATGGATCTTCCATTCTATCAGAGTAACCACAAGACAACTGCTGCCCAAACCAGAATAGACAAAGACCATTTCTGGGTTTTGTTATTAGTATCTTCATTAATGAAATCATCTTGCCACTTCAGGTAAAGATGCTGCTGAAAAAAGAGAACAGAAAATGTGTGTCTGCCTACTGTCAGACTTCTGCACCACCCACTTCACTATGTTCTTCACTGTGTTGCAGCTAAGCTCTAAAATTCCATTTTTTCTTCTGCAAGAGAGACTGAAGCCACATCACATTTACAGTGGCTGCTGCTATCTAAACCTTCAAACTTCCAGCACTACTACATATTTCACTACTATGATACTACTGAGGCATCTGCACTTTCTGTATAGTAATACTGTGATGATTGTAATCTAGAACTGGACCCTATTTCATAGCACAGGACATGTATTAAAAGTTATGTTCAAGAAGCTGGTTTCATCAAGACAATAATTAAATGAATATGGCCTCAACCAGCTCAATCATCAGCTGAAGCAATTCATTAAAATTAGGCAACAAAGCAGTATCCCCAGTATATAAATGATCAAAGAGTCATAGAATTGTTTAGGTTGGAAAAGACCTTTAAGAGCATTGATGTTGAAAGAGAAGAGCCTTGACCTCATTGCTGCTGCCTATTCCAATTTATCTACCAACCAGTCATTGCCAGTATCAAACATAGCCTCCTACATTCTTTGAGAAACAGAAAACACACTGTGTAGCTACTGTCCATTCAAAGAGAACTTTGCATTGTATTGCAGACATGGACCATGGAGACACTGATTTCCTTTATTACAGCCCACGAGGCTTTTCATCACACTACATCCAAGTTTTCACAGATATCTATAAAACAGTGCTTTGCATGGTTTATTATATGCAGCTATCCCCAACAGCTAACAACACAGTTTCAAGTGAAGCTGAGCATCCTGGCCTTTAAAATGACATTTATTGCAGATTCAAAGAAGTAACACAGAAGCAAACATTTTCATCAGACCGTGAGAGTTGCTATTGGTAAGCTTAATCATGCTTTCCTCCACATGCACACAGGAGCATGCACACAAAGAAACAAACACAACAAAACCAAAACAAACCAACCAAACAAAACAAAACCAAAACAAACCAACCAAACAAAAAAAAACCAAACAAAACAAAAACAAAAAATCACAAAGTGCGGGAAAACCATAAAACTACTCCTTTCTTACTTCTTTTCATGGGTTAGGGCTGGCCCAGCCACTAGATGAGTGACATATGTTCTCTATTAACCCCCCTCCATTCCCAAAGGGGAAGAGAATGGGAGTAAGGGAAAGAGATTTACAGAGTAGAAAAAAAAAATGAAAACATCTTTAATGGAAATAGCAACAATAAAATCAAATATATATAAATGTATGCAAACCAAATATCAAATCCAATATCAAATCCAACCCCCTGTTGGCAATTACATTACTGACTGCAGTGGTGCTGTGTGTCAGCACTAGGGAAGTCCCAGTCTGGCCTCTTACTTACTCCCTTCTTCCCCCCGTAAAATCTTGTACGCAAGATCCAGCAGTGGCCTTGGTCTGCACAAAAGCAAGTATAAGCAATAACCCTTCTGAACACCAACACCCTTGGTAGTAACTCTAAACATGGAGCATTATCACTGCCAGAAGCAGACACTGCCTGCCAAAATTTGCTGTTAACTTCACACAGTGCAGTCAGTTAAAAGACACTGAGCAGAAAATTAAAATCACTGAGAAGTTAGTTCTGTTCTAACTCAAACAAGGACACTTCTCCTTTCCTCCAGTCTATGACAATGGTATTTGGACAATACTGTGACCTGGTAAATGCTGTGCAGGTGCCTCAAGAGCATTCTCACCTAAAATGATCCCTAGGGTCTTTCCATAATTTGGCTTTCTGATAACAGGCTATTGACTGAAATAAGTGCTCAACCTTGCACTGGTCACCAGCTCAACTGACAAATGTGCAACTCTACCAGTCACTTGGACTGAAGCATGGTTTGATTCCAATTAATTCTCTGCATTTGCTAAGAACTCATCAGACTGCTTCTCCATGAACCAGGTCACATCGTATCTCTCCCAGTAATGCAAGAGAGAATTGCTTTTTCCATGTGGGGAGATTGCTGAACTTATTTAAGACCCTTTAAATGTTAAAGTTGCTATACAAATGCAAACCCTCCTTGATGCTGTCTTTCTGCTTTATATGTCATCGTACCTATTTTACATTACATGCTGTAATAAAGTGGGGGGAAAATACTCCATTACAGTTCCAATTGCTCTTGTAATTTTAATTCCCTGGTTTGAAAAGTGAAGTTTTATTTTTAGGAGGCTTCTCTGTGGAGGATAACTATGAAGTCACACAACCTATCCACTGTCCTTGCTTATCCTCCAATAACTTTTCAATCCCATACTCAGGTTCAGCCAAATTTGACATAGGGATAGGCAGAAATTTCAAGCAAAATTTACTCTTAGCGGGTCAATGAACATCAATGACTGTGTAAAAGATAAACCTGTAGAGCTCAACCACTGTATTTTTTGCTTGGCAATAGACTATGGCACTTGCTAGTTGTATATTGGTGGGCTGGTCAAGACACTTAGAGCGCTATGCTACTCAGACAACAGTACCACACATTTGAAATGTCATCAAGAGCTTTGGGAGGAAAGAGGAACAGAAGCTATTAGATTCTTGCAGTAAGAGAGTGTAACATTTGGGAAACAAGTCACCATTCCGTAAAAAAATCAGGATTAATTATTTTTACTGCTTTTTTTAGAAAATGTTCATATTTCAAGCCAAAAAAATCATCATATTAATCTAAAATGAGGTCATCTAGCTCTACTGATTTCAGTAGGGTCACTAAGGGACAAAAAACTAAAACCTGTGAGTAATGATGGCTCAATGGGTGTGTCTGCCTATAAAGAAAACTGATACAACTCTGTATTGGCTCTGATCAGCTCTGTACAGATCTGTATGACATGTTAGTAACATTCTTACCATCATAAATGAAATGGATGGTTAAAATAAAAATTTCAAAGACTTTTAAAGATTTTCCAACTGGAGTAATTCTAGTATCTTCACTCAAATCAAGTAGCATCTTACATCTCGAATGACCTCATTGATTTAGATTAGATCACTTGACTGGAGTAAAGTACTACTCCGTTTGAGTAGGCACATCAATCTAAGAGCTTTCAATTGTGTTTAAAATGAATATAATTTTGAGAAGGACCTTAGCTAAGCAAGACCTAGATGAAAGGACATGTAAGGGAATGCAGAAATTATAGTATCTCTTCATCTGACTTATTAACAAAACATGAGTTGATTTACTAAATGCCAATAGACTCAATAATATTTAGGCACTGATTCTGTAAAATTATTTTTATTGTATTTGAAATGCCCATAGTAAAAAATTCTGGGGGTTCTTGATCTCATTAGCATGTTCATTTATACAGAAATGACTATTTATTTTATGAAAGGGTACAGTCTTTTTAACACAAATCTGACTCAGACTGATAAAAGAAAATTATTGTTCTTTTCTGGAATCTCTCAGCTTAAAAATTTTGCTGGCTGCCTATTACCTATCACTTTTCCACTAGAGATGGCTGTTCAGAATGAATTTAGAACATTTCTGTGTGAAATGTAAATCAAGTAATTCCCCATTATTGCCTTGCACCTTTATGTAATGTAGATGGTTAGAAAATGATATATTTCTGAAATCAAAGCCTGCTTTAAATGTCATACTGCAGTCAACGTGAAACATTTAAATCCATTATAACTGTATTAAAGGTAACAAGGATACAAACTGTCTGCTTCTGAAAGATTGCCAAAAAGTAAGATTGAAATTAAAAGTAAAATGTCTATAAATAAGGCAACATTTTATTCCTCCTACAAACTTGTCAACTTATAGTCAAAGATAAATTTCTTGAAGAGTGTCTTAGAAAACTGGAAATTGTGTTGTCAGGAAACAGGTATGAGAAGGCAAAGACATGAAAAATATTTCCAGACAAATAGAATGTAAAGGCATTATCAGACTGAAATTAGTAAACTCAAGTACTCTTGAAGACAATAGGACTGTTCTGGTCCCCACACTCTTTACACTGGGAAATGTCAAGGCCCTATACTTCAATTTCACCAATAAATTCCATAAAAATAAAAGGACTGCACATGCACTGATTTGCTTCTTATAGCTTATTAGTTGTGCCAACAAACAAGAAGAGAACAGTTAAGGGGCTGTTTAGTTGAAGGAATCTGTAACAGGATGCAGAAACTAGGACATTAGCTCAAATACTACGCAGGTCGATAGAGACCAAATGTTGTTACCATCTGTTGGTAGCCTATGTGAAATCATTCAGTGGTTTCAATCCAGGGACCTTACAAACTCAACAGATACCTGGCAAAAGTTAGTTATTTTGTCAGGCAAGTAGCTTGTATTGTTAAGAGTTTCCAAGCTTGCTGACTCAACTGGGAAGACTGTAATTTGAAGACAAACTGCTTATGCATCAGCATCTGAACATCTCCCACAAAAGTAGTTCTGCAGAGATGTGCATTGTAGTGGTTAGGGCATTGTAGTGTTAGGCAACAGTGCATAGAGGCCAAAACCTAGCAGAATACCATCAAAAACTAAATTTTCTCTGTATACATCCATCAAAAGGAAATGTAGTTTTCAATCTTTTCTTTTCTTTTCTTTTCTTCTCTTTTCTTTTCTTTTCTTTTCTTTTCTTTTCTTTTCTTTTCTTTTCTTTTCTTTTCTTGACATTATTTCATGCAAAATAGAGTTCCTGAAGCTATGATTTTATTCAAACACCCACAGTGGTATCCCGATTCTCAGAAGCATTATAGCATTTCTGACAATCTTTAAAAGCTTATTTTTTAAATTAAGACACAAACATTTAAAATAGCTGTCTTAAGTTATTTAATTATGTTAAAATGGATGTGAGTTTGGCTGCAAATATCTAGTATGTTTCTAGGCTAATGTCTTTATTTCCTATTGGCTTCCTTACTAATACAATACTCCAGCTACAGTTTTGCGTTAACTTCATTATTTTTAATTGACATTTATATTATCATCTTTGCTAAATTGCGCATCTCATATTTTATACTTGAGGAATCCCTTGAGAGCTCTCAGAAGTAGTAGAAACTCTCTTAGAAGAAACATACAACATACTGGAAGTAAAAGCACTGCTAACTGCAAGTGTGTTAAATTCACTGAAAAATGGTACAAGCACAAGAAGGATGTCAGATGCTGGACTAAGATAAGACGTTACTATTACTTGCAGCAGAAAGATGGCACTGGCAACACTGCAACTTACAGAGATTGCCAAGATGGAGCCTCTTCTGAAAATGGCAAATTCTATTGCGGACAATGTGCAGTGAAGTTTAATATTGCTTGTTTGTAAAGGTAGTGAATAGTAAGAAATTCTGTGGCACGCATGCTGTCCTACTAGTTACTATTCTAGTAACTATTCTAGTTAGCCAACTAAACAGTGTTGTGGTAACATTTCTGAGCGTTTTCAAGTAGACATAAGTGGGCTACAGCTGAAGAAAAAGAGAAAGAGCATTGTTACATCCTTAAATGCAAAAAAACCCCAATCATTCTTCTCCTAGCAAAAATGAAATTAAATGAAAGATATTAAATCTTTGGAAAACCACAGAGCCTAAGCCTCCCTGAAGCACATGAATCCACCGCTGAAGCAGCTGTTCAGTTGCTAGAGGCATCTCAGAGGCAAACCTGGCAAAGGGAAAGATGACATTAACTGCAGTCTTGTAGCATTGTATTGTCTTTCTAACTCCAAAAATGAGCAAGCCCCAAAAATAATGGTAGATCCTTTCATTTGATACAGAGTCATTTTTTAACTGACTTTAAAATCTCTCAAATTTTAAAACCAAAGCTAGTCTTCATCAGCATTACATATACTCAAGCCTCAGAAAAGTAACAGGCAACGTGGCCAGAAGGGCCAATGGCATCCTGGGGTGCATTAAGAAGAGTGTATCCAGCAGACAGAAGGAGGTTCTGCTCCCCCTCTACTCTGCACTGGTGAGACCTCATCTGGAGTACTGTGTCCAGTTCTGGGCTCCTCAATTCAAGAGAGACAGGGATCTGCTCGAGAGAGTCCAATGGAGGGCTACAAGGATGCTGAAGGGACTGGAACATATGCCTTATGAGGAAAGGCTGAGACACCTGAGGCTCTTTACTCTGGAAGAGAGAAGACTGAAAGGGGATGTGATAAATGTTTATAAATATATGAGGGCTGAGTGTCAAGAGGAAAGGGACAGCCTCTTCTCACTCATGCCCTGTGATAGGACAAGGGGGAATGGATGTAAGCTGGAGCACAAGAGATTCCACCTTAACATGAGGAGGAACCTCTTTACTGTAAGGGTCACAGAGCACTGGAACAGGCTTCCTAGAGAGGTTGTGGAGTCTCCTTCTCTGGAGATTTTCAAAACCTGCATGGATGCATTCCTTTGTTACCTGTGCTAGACTGTATGGTCCTACTCTGTCAGGGGGGTTGGACTTGAAGATCTCCAAAGTCCCTTCCAACCCCAAATACCTTGTGATACCTGTGAAAAGCTGAATACCATGTAAAAATATCTGGTTGGTTGGCTTAAGGGAAGCCAAAAATAAGAACCAATAAGCAACTACAAATGATACTCTATCTGGAAAGACTTCCTAGCCATTATACCAAGGATGATTTGGCGACACCAATGTTTACTTATGTTATCAAATCTGCACATGAAACAAGTGATGTTTAATATGGGTACACAGATCCAGCTTCAAGGTTATTAGACAATTATCATAACAGCTAAAAGGGGCCAGACAGGTTGGGCCAATTCACTTCCTTCCTACTTCTTTCTGTCCTACTACATAATAGATTTCCAATTGTGGTCTGGCACAACAATGTTATGTGCCTTGTCATTATGATAATTGCTATCATTCTTCTTTGGCAAGTTCTCATGCTGTTGTTTGTAAGCAACAATTCACTGCCAGCTTCAGAAGATAAAGAGCTGCAGTGAAAAATATTCATCTTGCACTTTTTACTGGTTTACATAGTCGAGTAACTAGGGAGCATGATTTAACCACTGGATTCCACAATGGTGTTTGGAGAGAACCTGATAAAACAGTTTTGGGGTGTAAGTTATTAATTCAACTCAACAGGGACTAACTCATGTATCATCTCTGACACTTCATATGCCAGGACTATTAGCTATGACTTAGTTCAACCATGAATGCAAGAAAGGTGAGCCATTAAACACCCTCTGAAGACTAACCCAGCCTAATTAGAGCTGTGATTTTGTGTATGCCCTTGGCTTCCAAAGGTCTTGCTGGAGGAAATCATGCTTGCTTTTTATTTCCTGAAGTGAAGATTAGTCTCCAATAGATTTTGAAGCCTTACTTTAATACAGCACTTTATAGTAATGTACACAAAGATGCTAAGGACCTTTCAAAACTCTAAGAAATACCAATGCATGTTGCAAATTATTCTGTGCAGATATGTGCTCAGAGATAACACATTTTTTCAATGAGTATTAGCCTAAGTTTGCTAAAAAAACACCACCACCCAAGCCAACGCAATCCAAACCAAAACATTTCCCAAGAAAAGAAGGAAAAAACAGTGATTCAAATACACTAAAAACTAGTCTTGCAGAACCAGTTAAGACATTCTAATCTGGAAGTTTTTAGAACTCCTTCACTACAGTATTTCTTTCAAATATTCACATAAAGTGTGTTTCTAGAAATGTTGCTATATCTCACACAAAGAGTAAACCCACTGAAGACACCCAAATATTAAAAAAGTAATTGTATGCTATTTGACTTGAAATTTGTTAAATTACAATTTACAAGTCATAAGGGAAAGAAGGCTCTCTATCTTTTAAATGTACACCTAATGAACTTCAATCAAACAATAAGATTTATTATTTTAATCTAGGAGGTTTTGTTCATATCCTGTTTAGTTCTCAAAGGACACTACTTATTCCTTGCTCAAACATGCTGGAGTCCCAGTAAGATGGCTATTCAGTGAGAGGCTGGCTTTTTGATGATTTTGCTAGGATTTGTAATAACAATGCTACCTAAGCACTGCAATTAAACAAGAGAATAGTATTTTTTGAATACCCTGCTGTTCTAAAGTGCATTGTGAATATTAACATATTCCAGTAAATTAGTTTGCACTCATTATCATAAGCAATTACTTACTGTTTAGATGCTGCTGATATTAAATTGGCAAGCAATTTGCAAGAACTAATACATAGCATAAAAAGCTTTTCAACATTCTAACACTACAAAAAGACAAATGTTTCTAGTAACAGAGTCCCTTATATACAGATGTGCCTGTAAATAAAAATTCTGTGTATCTCTTCCTATCTGATATCTCTTCTTCAGCTGCAAGTGGATAACTACCTGAGGCTCTGTGACAAACTCTTTATAAACTCTGTTTTGATGCTGTGGAGTAAATCATAAATACCTCAGGCTAAATGCGACAGTAACATCTCATTCGCACTGAAAGAGAAACTGTTTTCATGCTCATTTTTGGAAATAATAGTTTAGAAAATGTATTGATGTGAAGTTCAGTTCTTTACTCTCAAAGCTATTACTTGTTCCTGGTATAACACTGTGAGATGGCAAGAGTAAATCAACATCCTTGTCCTCAAGATGCGGGTAGGAACAGAACAAGGTATGGAGAACCTGTCCTGCTTTCAGCAATAACAAGAACTTGAGCCTATTTCTCTTTAGTCGAAGCAAGCAGTATTCCCAAATGAAATAACCAAAGTCACCTCAAAATAAAAATCCAAGTGAGAAAAGAACCAGCCTTCTTTGCTGGAGGACACTTAATGAATATTACAGAGACATTCCTATCAGGGTTTTCTGCTTAGCCTCCGAAAAGGTGTACATCATGTACCATGAGCAAAAAAAAAGATAACTTAAAGAGCTGTGGGCAGTCTAAACAAATGGGAACAATTTTCTTTGTTATTTAGTTTACATCTTTGCCCCAAGTTTCAAGTAAATTAGGTCCCAACCGAGAAATACAATGTCTTTTTGGCTTACGTGACACCATTCCTTATGTTGTTCCACACAAGAGTGGAGTCAGTAGCAGAAGCATCCTGGAGCACAACCAAGGAAGGAGGTCAAATGGGAGGGATATAGAATAAGCACTTCCTTCCCTTGAGCCAGACTTCACAGCTGAGGAGCAAAGAATGAGCACCCAACAGTCCTGTCTGCCAGCAATTACCTCAAAGCTGGCCCTCTGGATAAAGGATGGACACACTAATTCTTGTCTTCCCAGTGAGCAGAAAGACCTCAGGTCTCCCAAGTGGAATTTCATGCTTCCTTTAGTAACACACTCCCAGATCACAAACTGATGGGTTTAAACATCTATTTAAATTGCAAACTACTGTTTGAGGCTATGAGTCTGTGTTGTGGTTAAGGCCCGGCGCTCGGAAGATCTCGCGATGTACGGAAAGATAGGGACGGTTTGATAGCCAGGGACACTTGATTTATGATGTTAACAGACGGATGTGACGTTGTAAACGTGGGCTATATAACACGGTGTTACTCTGCAATAAACCCCTTTTTTCGCGTCCACCATATTGGCGTAAGCGTGGAAATTGGCGGTGCGGACGCTGAGCATGCTGCATAGTTGGCGCGGACCAGGTCACATTTGTAACCTTTGTGTATCCCAGAGATTTAGAGATACAAAAAGGCTACAAGTCTGTCAGGTCCTTGCATGGGTATTGTGCCTACCTACCTGTTTATACAAAACTGACTTTAATGTGACCGTGAACCTTAATGGGGACCTTGGGAATCCAGTATACCATAAACAAACCACAGCAGTTTAAGTAATTCCCAGAACACGTTTCTAAACATATCTCTTGTGACCTCAGATCTCAATCTTTCAGTGTGGAAACAAACCACCTTAACTCATAAAATACAAAAGACTGTAACAGAAACACTAATGTGCTCTTAACTCTAGCAGCCCAATGGTCCCTTTCTTTTATGCTTGATTATGCACTTTCCTATATATTATAGGTTGAAAATATCTTAGGTACAAACAGGCATCTTTTTTAAAAATCGTTCAATCAGTTCTTAAACATATTCAAAGTTGAAGCACTTTCTGCACCTTTCTTGTTACTACCTTTAAAAACAAAAATTTCTTTTTCTTTTGTTAGTTTTGTTTTATTAAAACTTTTCAGTTGGACTTACGAAGTTAAAATGCACAATTTTCAGAGTTAAAAATGTGTACCTTAGTCTCTAAAACAAGCAATGAAATTCTCATTTGATTAGCAAACCCATTTTTCATTTCTTATTGACCTTGAAGAGAAAAAACATCCAGCAACTGTTTATGAGAGTGCTTCAGAGAAAGTGATATGCTCAGAGTAGGACTTCAGACATTCTGTATTTCCCCTTTCACCAATCCTCACCCTCTCCTTCTTCTAATCCTAATCTGCAAGAGTTCTGACAAACTGTTTGATTTCTAACAATGTGGCAGAAACCACCACAAGCAGCTCTGAGTCAAGTCCATGTCTTCAAACAATTCTCCCTCTTCTGCTTGGGAAAAACATACATCACCTCAAAGCTGATGTTCAATATTCCTGTCCTTAAGCTACTAACTTCATGTATACTAAATTAAAAGTATTGAAGCTTCAAATAATCTTTTGATAAATTAAAAATTATGTATAACAGCATACAATGAATTTATGTATTTACTTAATTCTCCACAAATTTCAAAAGAAAAATTCCTACATTTTCTGAACAAATCCATGCCCATACATGAAATTTCGCCATAGGAATGTTAAACTTGAACTGTAATGAAAAAGAAAAACACAAGACTATCTCCTTAAAAATCAAATCTTACTAATTCTTATTAAACCCCATTGATGTTTGTAGACCCAAATTTGACTTACTCATATCTGCATTACACAGAATTGTGATAAAAAGAACAGGAATCCTCCCGAAAGTCTCATAATTTTACAATATCAAAAACTGAGGGACACTGAATTTTCAAAAAGAAAAAGCAGATTTTCAGAATTAGCAGCAGAATTTACACGTGGCCCCAAAATACCCTAAAGACTCCTTAAAAAATAAGGAGGAACTTCTAATTATGTTTTAAAACACTGCAAATAATGAGGTATTTTTATGTTCCATAGCAGTTTACCTTTCAACCTCTCACAAACACGAACAATTGTCCTCATTGTTTTAGATACAGAAATAACAGTACAATTAATAGGAAGACCAGAGCTGATTCTCTGCCATGTCACATGATGATATTGGGAACTGATGGGTTTTAAACTTTATGTGTGACATGACTCCCTCAAAGCCTATATAAAAGTAGCTCCATTCACAGATCAAGTATGGCTTTAAGAAAAAGCAGTGGGTATACACGTCATGAGTAAGGGAAATGATACAGAAAAAGCTTTGTATTAGAATCAAACTGCATCTCCTCAACAGTAACACCAAAAGAACAGTACCCAACAGTTGCAAAAGAATCAAAAGAGGGCGGAAGATTTACTTTCTCTCACAAGACAGGACAACCAAGGAAGAAAATGTGACAAAGATATTCAAGTTACTCAGTGAGATGCTTTATATGCAGGCAAACCTGTAGTGCATCTTAAAAAGATTCTGGAGCTAAAAAAACAGTCTTGCTCTGATCGTTGCGCTGGTGGGTGGAAATGTCTGCTGATGTAACATATTAGCTCAATCTGATAAACTCGGCATAATTGTAAAGTACAACCAAATCACAAGCAAATCCTCTGAATCCCTCAAAGCCCAGACCATGTTATCCCAGGAATACAAAAATCCCCCTCTTTCCTAGGGCACCATTAGCATCCAAGAGACCTTGTGTTACACTGCTTCAGGAAGCTGATGCTGGGTAAGCACAAGTGATGACTCTTCCTCCTCTGGAATAGCCCAGATGGCCCTATCTGACAGCTGTGGACTGACACTGCCATGGAACTGAACCCACAGCCCAGAACACCACTCTGGTAGCATCCATGTCAGGGCATAGCCTTAAATATTTTGTAGGTTGTTTCACCTGCTCAAGGGATTAAAATCATTTAAGACAAAAGTGATAAAGAAAGAGTAAAAATTACAAAACTGCTGATAAGCAGAAGCCATGAGGTACTGTAGTAATGCAAACACAACCGATTGTCAGCGTCTACAAAATGCCACCTAATTAGAGCTGTTATCAAAATGAAGGTCATGTTAAATGGTACTAAGCACACCCTGTACTTACACTGATACTCATGTTAATGTTCATCAAAGTAATTCCTGTTTTAAAAGGGATGATTACTTAGTACCATTATCAGTCTCAGCCTCAATATATTATGCTGTCGCTAATATGCAGAAACCTCAACTTCAGAAAAAGATTCATTATCTCAAGTGCTGACTCAGTAGGAGCTGTGTATCTCAGAGAAAATACAGTTTCTGCACAAAAGAAAAAACAACATACTGTTTGAGCAAGAGTATGTGCCCCTAAGTCTCCTGTCTAGTTTAGGCTGTGACCTGGACCCTACATCAATAAATCAATTTATTAATTCTGGGAAGGATATAGTAAATTGCTTTCTGTAGCAATTTTTACTGATGGAAGAGAGCTATTGAGGAACTTTCCTTTTCTTTAAAGAAGACACTTTAGCTGTCACATCATGTGTAACAATCAATGGTTCCCTGTGCTTCTTTCAGTTTCTTTCCAAGTTGGCAGCCTTAAGAGAGCATTTTCAAAAGAAGACAAATTGGTATGTCTTCCTCATGTTCTTCTACACACTGTTTTGTATGGGAATAAAGTGCCATTTCATCTGAAAAGATACGTTGAACTATTATAGTTTGGGATTTTTTTGCCTCAATGTATTTCATTTATTTATTTACACTCAAGACAGATAATAAAAGAACAAGCATCCTGACCTTTGGACAACTGTCAGAAAGCCCAACTCTGCAACTACAACAACCAGCATGGCCTTCTTCTCTACAGAGAGCAGCTAACAATCACAAACAATAAGAGAGAAAAAAAGCAACCTGGCCTTTGCAGAAAACTGGGTTCAGTCAGGTAATGCAGCCTGTTCTCAAAGCACCTGAAGACATATATGCTTCGTGAACCCTTTTAGACCATCTCATATCCACCAGCTGAATTTCAGAACTGTTCACAGTGATGCCTTGCCAGCAGCAGCTCCCAGTTTTGCCAGAAAAGATTTAGAAAATTTTCTGTAGCTCTATCTCTGTTGCCTCAGACTTGATATCACATATAATCTGTCTTCCTGTGGACACCATAAACACCATATTATTCAATCCTTCATAATACATATCCAATTTGCACAGCTGCTCGTGCACAGAGCTGGTAAAAAAGATTTTGAGGGTATGGTTACATGCACAGAACCCTCAGATTGTGCAGTCTTTACCCAACACACCACTGGAAACAAGAGTAACTTGCTCATGACAGCACACTCATTGCAGCAAGTGGGCTGCCACATTATACTAAGTTTTGTTTCCTATAGCTTTCAAATGCAGACCAAACCAGTCCAAGGTCAAGCTCACCAAAAGCATATATTGCAGCTGTAATACACATACTGGAAAGTAAAAGACATAACTGGATATAAATGAAGAGAAAACCTATCATGACTACTGTTAATGCTCTATCAATAATCCTGCTCTCCAGGCAAAATACAAGCAGCATATGTCAGTCATGCTCAGAGAAACAGAAATAACCACCAATATATTTTCTGGTCCCTTTCTATACTGCATTAGTAGTGGCTTGGTATTATTGGGACAAATATATACTGCAATATTCTGTGCCATGCAATATGCTACAGCACTCAAAGGACATGTTGTTGATTTTATTGATTCAGTTTTCACACTACTGTAACCCCGTTACTGTCAGCAGAGCAATTGGAACCTGCAAACAGATTCTAGATGGATAGACTCTGATATATCTTATTTTCTACTGTATACAGCTATATTTATTTCTGTTTTTTTTTCATTTGATTTTTCCTTTCTAATAAACCCACTGCTATGGGATGCCTATTGAAGGGTCTTCTATTAAAAAAAGAGACAGAATTCAGTCCATTAATGCATTTATTAGGATTATTACAGTATTATTAGGATTTTACAACATGATAGCATAATCTGTCCTTTGCCTGAAGTAAACACTCTTAAAGGAAGGTCCACGGGGAGAGCAAAACTGAAGCATTTTTTAAAGTGGTGAATACTAATCAGATATATAGCTGGAGGAAAAAAAAATGTTATAACAGGACGATAAAGCAAGCACACCATGCAACGGGCATGATAACAGGGAATCAAAATATGACAGTAACATATACCTAGGAGAAGAAGGTGGGGGAGAAGCAATCAAGGACAAACTGATGGGAGGAAAATATAACTACCACTAACAGGAGACAGAGAGAAAAATCAGGACAGAAAGGTGAACATCAGGATACTTGCACTAAAATCAGCACACTGGGGAAGGTGAGCCAAAGGCTTCACAACTGGAGGCTCCAGGCTCTGTTAAAGTGCATGAAGAGACTATCAGGGTTTCATGCTATCACTCACATTGTAATGATTCATGCATTGGAGAATACCTAGAGTCTTAATCACCATCCCTCTGCTATTCAAATGGGTCCAACCTTTCCTGGAATCTTCTAGATGTTTATTCTATGTTTTTTCTACACTTGTACTCATTTTGGTACTATCAGATCACAGAAACATTAACTAAGCTGAGGGCTTCTATATAAATACTTGTTAACAAAGCCGCTAGTCATTTATTGAGCAGGAAAGTAGAACTACAGCATAAAGTGCACAATAACACTACCTATTTGGATTATGTGAGATAATAGTCTTAAGAATTCGGACTAGTAAAAGTCATCAACATTGATTCTTTCTTAATAGGCCTTTTATAAGTTCAGTAATAGAAAATTTTGAAAAAAAAATAGCCTCTACTTTACAAGTCAGGTTTCCCATTTACTATATTGCAATGCAAATTTTGCTGTGTCAAGGAATTTTGTTCATTTCTTAAAAAAATAAAATCAAAAAAAAAACCCATACTGACCACACACACATCAGTTTCTGAAGTATCGCCAAATACAACTTAAGAAAGCTTAAAATGTCTGCCTATTAAATTTTATTGTTATTATGGTGAAGGTAAAGGGAAAGCAAAAGTTTTGAGCTCAGGGATTGTTTCTTTTCACACTAACGCCTACGTAAATTAAGAATAACTCTTCCAAGGACAACTGAAGTGAAACAACATAACACTGAAATAGAAAAGAAATTATCTCTGGAGCTGTAAAACTGGAAGTGCCAGTTGGAAGGTTTGTATGTCCTGTGCTAACTCCATGGAGTAGACAGAGGCTGATAAGAAGCTTCCCTCTTGGAGGGAAGGTATGAAAACACGCTCTCTTTGCATTGTATTTCTCTCTATATTCATCCTATCTTTCCTAAATGGCTAACTGGCAATAGAAAGAATACCTTCACAGATGTCCCTGACTGCCTGTGGCTATCTTAAACGTGACATCTAAAAGTTTAGACACTTGTTCTAGATGTGATGAGTCCCACTTCCTCAATAAATCATAGTGCTGTTTAACACTGGTTAAAAAGCATGCAAGAATACTGCCAGTGAGTTCAGCTACCTGGGGAGGGGCTGATTTTCTGTACTAACAGAGGGGAGAGAAGAGGAAGAGTTCAGAGGATGATAGGCAGCAAAGCAGAAGTTCCATAATCGTTGATATAAAATTTATAACCATACTAACTTAAGTTACTATTTAGGCTTTGTTAACTGATCATCAGATCCAGATACGCACTAAGAACAGAGAAGCTGTGAAAGGAGACACTTATTAGAAAAATACATTATAGATACATATAGAAAAAAAAAGTTGCTGGTAAACAAACAATTAAAAACAACAACAACAACAAAGTAAACAACAACAAAAAATGTCTTTGGGTAGTAAAAGTGAGTTATCATATCATCCCAACTTCAAAGAAGGCAGAATGATGTTTGAGACAACCTTTCATTGAGCACAAAACTATTAAAATCAACAACAATGATTAATAAAGGAGAATCAAACTCTGGGTTTCCTAAATAGGACAATTGCACATGATGAAACATGTGAAAAAGAATATAGAAAACATCAGCTAGCTCTAGGCATCAAAGTGATACCTTTAGGATCATAGGTTTCCTAAACAGTCCGAAGAAGAAACTTCATTCTCTACAGAAGGTTATTCAGAGCATCTAAATTCGGAATCTGAATGTCTCCAGCAAATGCATAAAGGACTCCAAAGCCCTGAATTAGACCCATAAATTAGAGCTCCAAAGTTAAGACAGTGTGAGTACTATGAAGGAATCCAGACCCAGTGCCACTGTCACTAGAGTGAAAGGCATAAGTGCCATGGTTGTTATGCCAAACATACCAAAAAACTCCACATGGGTTCTGTACTTTCATGACCTTGGTTATTCCTATTAGATCAGAAGATCAAAAATTTCACATAGCATATTAGGAATTAAATGTCTACCTGCATGTTAAGAAGGAGTAATAAACTTTTTTTTTTTTAAATAATAGGGATTAAACTTTTTCCCCAGCAGCAGTTAACAACCAATTTAAATACCTCACTGAACTGTCTTGCTCTTTGTAGCTATATAAGCAATCCAACATCAGTGATGAATGACTGCAGATGAGTAGTATGTACATTAAACGTACACAGTCAGTGCCCTCTGAGTTGTTGCTGTTGAATGTATTTACTATAAACAGAGAAGAAAAATCAAGAGAAGAGCCTCTGGGAGAAACAACAACAAAAATATGGCGGAAAGTGCAGTGTGTATGATGCTGCATCTGTGTGTGTCTATCATAAATAAATCTAGTACATCATAAAGAAATCCAGTACAATCTGAAGCAGAAAGGGCGACCTGAAGGCATTCATTGGAACAATATTCAAAGCAAAGCTAATTACCAAATTCCAATAGTAGAAAGGAGGAGTATTTCAAAGCCTAACAAGATACTCTGGACACTACCTGTGGATTATTACAGGGTACAAATATTGAACAAAGCATTGGGAATGAGGATTCTGAATTACCAAACAAAAAATAAGAGAATGTTAACACCTGATTAAATTAAGCAAGTGGAACAGATGCAGAGGAAGAACTAGAAAGTATGGAAAGTAAAGGAAGAAAGAAGAAAAAAAAGTTGTTTGCTAGCAAAAGGGAAGACAGACAGACAACTAGATAGATTTAAAAAAAAAAAATCTTAGAAACTGTATCTATGGCAACACTGAAATATAAATTAGTGACATTTTTTCTGCAGTTGAAGCCTGAAGGTTGGAAGAAAATCAAGCCAAGTTGCCAACTATTTTTCTGTGGTCTGGATTATAGAAAACACGTCAGGAGACAGGAAAGAGAATATCAATCAGGTCAGAAGAAGTGAAATACAACATCCTTCTTGCTTTCCTAATGAGCTCCACTTTTTACTTCTTGTTTTCTAAACAAAAGATGGTCAGATTTTTTTCAATAAAAGCCTTTTTTTTTTTTTTTTTTCCTCTAAGAAATGCACACCTGGTTGGATTTGGGGGAATTGGTCTGATTTAAAAGAATCTAGGTTTTGCACAAAATTGTTTCAATCTTATTAAAAAAAAAACAAAAAAACAAAAAAAAAACAAAACACAAACAAACACAAACATTAAAAAAACAATGCATTTAACTAATCTAAGGAAACGAATTTAAATGGTTGGTTACCTTGATTGCATTTTCTCACAAAATAAGTATCAAATCAAACATTTTTATTTTCACAGTGTCAAACTTGTTCCGTATATTCCCCAAACTTGTTAGTTACATATACATAATTACTAACATAATTTGCAATCACTTATAAAATACTACAA
The DNA here is from genome assembly GCA_013399075.1 of Chloroceryle aenea. Lineage (NCBI taxonomy): Eukaryota > Metazoa > Chordata > Aves > Coraciiformes > Cerylidae > Chloroceryle > Chloroceryle aenea. The sequence continues at coordinate 482,142 of VWZY01005111.1, read as the reverse complement.
TATTTCCACCAGAGTTTTGTTTCTCTAATGTGCTGCACAGGTAATATTTCTGTTTTTCTCTAAGAAGGTATAATTCCTATTTAAAAAGTAAAGCTTGATTTTTCATTGCTTTGTCTTTTGTTCAGTCATTTAAGCATGAGCAGTGGGTGTGAAGTGTTGGCAGATGTGTCACACCATGTTGCACTGCTTCTAACTACACAAGGAGAAAGGCACTGGATACTTAACCTCAGCACTTCTGTTTTACCAGTTAGGCAGTAATGTTCAAGATTTACTTATTGGACTGTTTAACCAAAGGAACAGATTTGGAAGCTGACTGTCAAGCATATATGTTAATAGAAAAACTCTGCAATGAGATTTTCAGTCTATCCATTGGATATATATATCTGGTGGAACTGAAACAGAAAAGGTTCAACATACTGGTGAACTGAAAATATGAAAAACATAAATTAGGTGAAAAAAACCGCCATGTCCCAAACTTCAAAAAGTATTATTTTAATATGTTTCTGAAATAAGTTTCATAAAATGTCTGGTTTAATTCTAAAATGAAGTATTTCTTCTCTTGGAGAACATTATTCAGAGGAACAATCTGACAGAAGTGAACCAAAGCTTCCCCACGTGATGAAGTACATCTCATGTGTATACACTGCATAAATTATATCCCTGGGTACATCAGGAGATTTCATAATGGGTGATTCTGCATTCCATTGTTCAAAGTGCTCTTCCTGACTTCAACTAACAATAACAAACATGCATCCAATGCAATAGTGCCTCAGATTGTGCTGACAGAGCTGCTGATCTGAGAGTTTAGGACTCACACATTTCCAGTACAGAATTTTTAATTTTGCACATCATACTCCTAAAAAATTTCTTAGATACTGCATGTATATAGAAAATGTTTTAAAACTCTATGAGAAACTGTTATTTTAACACACCACTGCAGTAATTCCAAATGCTAATATAACAAATTAGTCTGTTATTTTAACTGAGAAATCTCTCTGAAAATCTTGTATAACTACAATAGAGAAGTCTCTAGCACCTTGTGAGCAGAAACTAAAAAACAGCAGAGACATAGATCATGCGATTTTAAACCTTGAAAAGAGAAGAGATGAAAAAAATTGGGATACAAGGACAGTCAAGATAAAATTTACAACTACTTGTAAGAAGGTATAAAATAAGAAATCAAGATTAAAAAAAACAACCAAACAAAAAAAACATTAATAATATGAAATTCCACTGCTATGGAGCATATCCTCATAGAAGACACTGGAAATGTTTTTTCTCATACTAGAAACTAATATAGTTCACATAGAGTTATCTTCACCTCCAAACAAAAGAGAACAAGGAGGGAATTAAGACATTATTATGCACAATGGAGTTGAGAAACTCTGTGGTAAGAGAAAATATAAACCTATGAGGTCATTCCTGTGTTAGCCTGGGTGTTACATGCATCTTCAAAACAGAGACCTGAAAAGAGTTTAAAACAACTGAATATTTCGAAAAGTTCTGTTAAAATGAAGTACGATGCACCCCTCCTTTGGAGAACTTGCAGCATGCTTAGGTCTTGCCCTGGCCCCCATTGGCGAGACAACCATCACCATAAATCTGCAGAGCTGGCTTTGGTGGTGCATTGGTCAGCTCTGGTGGTGCAATGGTCAGGTCTGGAATGTATGTTGTATGGAGTCTACACTGTGCTTGCCACATAACACAGTTACATCATCGTGTTTATGACTGGACTATAACTAATGTGTTCTACTGCTTTTGTTAAACACAAACTTAAAAAAAAAAAAATAAACAACCATAAAGCCCAACATTCAAACTGAGTATTGCACATCATTTCCCCATAACCACATACAGCAGCTGTTTCAGACTAGAACTAAAAAAAAAAAATTTGAACAGCTCTTATTTGTATCACACAACAGAGGTTGCATGCATCACAAAAGTAAGAGAAACAAATTGTACCCTGACATATAGCTGCTGTGCTATATGAAGTTTACGGAACAACTGCTGCAAAGGTACACTGTGCAATTAGTAGCTTAAAGCTTCTGCTTCTATTCTGAATAATTTATCAAATGCTTAGCTGTATTTTAGAGATTTTTCATAAGCTCATATTACAGCACTGAGGGCCATACTGTGACATCCCCATGCTCACAGTGATGAATCATTATCCATGCAACTACCACTACTGTGATGTAACTGAAGTGCAGCTCTAAATACAGAGCAGTAAATTGAAATCAGTATTTTCAGTATTTTCCTAGGTGTCTATTGTTCTGCAACAAATATGAATTAACATCCTCCTAACTCATGCCACTTAGGAAGTTTAAAAATCTGCATTTTAACAAAACTTTCATCACATACATTGAACGATCTCCCTTTTAAAAATCAATATTCTCAAAAAGGCGACTTCTGATTTTGGACTAAATGCCTTTACTATGCAAAAGAGGCAAACATCAGTATGTAGTCCTGGAGAGGATCTACTACTCATTTGCAATACCTCCAGTTAGCGTGAAACCAGTTCTGGTTCAGCTTATCTTACATTCAAGTGGTGATAACTTTGAAATCTGTCTTTTGTTTGTTTGTTTTGGGTTTGCTTGGGTTTTTGTTCTTGAATAAAACTACTACAGCTATCATGCAGAAAGAATCCAGAGATTCGGATGGCAGAATCTCCTTATTCAAAACTGCAAGCACTATTTCTCTGCTGCTTTTGCAAGATTAAACCCAGAATATTAAAAGAAATATTCAAAGTGACTGCAGAGCACTGACATTGCTATCTGGATCTCAGATTGTAATGGTTCCTTAAGGAGCTGTTACAGCCTAACTAGTTAATGATCCCTAAACAAAGAAAGGACTTATATGACTAGTCTAACAACTCTGTAAAGTTGTTAGTGTCTACCAGATCACAGTTCTAGAGCATCACAACCTCAGAGACAGAAATGTCTCCTATGGAGTAACTCCCATTACTGGAGTGTATAATTGCTTTTATCAAATCAGTGTATGTAACAACATACAACATAAATATCTGAATCTTCTCTGTCCCCTATATATGTAAAATTAAATTCACTAGTACAATATGTTTCTTTATTGCCTTTTCAGTAGGACATGACAGATCTATGTGATGTAATTAAAAGAAGGATAAAAACTGGTTTTCAAGACACTGAGCCCTACACAAGCAGAGATGACATTTTTAACACATGCTTTTTTATTAAATGGCTACAAAGAGGAACTTTGGATTACTCTGTTAGAAGGAAGAATTCAACTTCATCAAGCTACTGTCTGCACTTCTTCAGTTCCAAGAGATTTTTTACCTTAAAAAGAGAGTGCTCTGCTCTTGATATGGCAGTACAATACCACTATTTTCAATAACATTTACACTAATTTCAGAGAAGAAAAGAGTGTTTCCCATGGAAATACATTAATCACTGTGCTCAGGACTGGCATGAGGTTTAAGCCTTTCTCTGACCACTCAAAGCTTTTTAAAGAAACACTGATTTGCACTGGGGTTTTTTTTGTTCGAAAGACCTTCACCCCAACTTAATTCATAAGTGGATATGCCAGATAAAATTCTGTCTTACTGTCTCACACACATGATATAATAGAGGAAAGTAAGGCAGGTGGAATACAGCCACTCCAACTGCTACTTCCCATTCTTTTCCCATGTGGGTTGAAGAGAGAAGACTGTTTGGAACTTAGTTAAATCAGACCAGCATCATATTATTCACTGAGGCAACACATTGTCATTCATGTCACAACAGTAACACGGAACAGAAAAACTTTGTCATATTTAATACTGCCAAGCACAGTCACCAAAATGACTGACAGCAATTCTGGATAACTAACAATCAGTGCAATTTTCCTATTTCAACTACCTTAAAAATGGACCTTCCGCTTCAAAAGTGTTCATCTTGATGGTTTCTTGAACAAGTTGTTGCAAAGTCCATTTATCCTGGGCAAGCTACTTTCCTCAGTGTTGACAATGATCAGTGCAGTATAATAATAATCTTTTTTTAACTTCTCTGGTAATTTCAGATTCACAGTACAAAATGCCATCCCTAAAGCAAGCTAAGAGAATGAACTTGTTAAAGCAAACCTGCTTTCTTGGTCTTATAGATAATCCATCATAGCACACAATTAATTGCCAGAGGAGTGTATTGCATGCACATTATTTTATATAGTTTCAGTGTTTCATCAAGCTAATTTGAAGTAAACCCAAATTTATTTACTGTTGATAAAGTAAAAATAACTAAATTCCACTGAATATATATTTTCCCTTTGAGTTACTGTATTTTTTTCCTGATGTTTCAGTAATCAAGAACAGAAAGATGTAGTTTTCCATACTGTGCACTGCTAATTTTCCTACCTATAAGTGAACTGGTACTCATAATAAATAAGTTATCTATTATAGAAAAAGATGCCTGCATAAAGTAAAATAGGCTAAAAGATGGAATCAGGCTCATGACCAGTTTTCACTCAAATGACCCTCAGAGGTTGTAATGTGGGTTTCATGATAAGCAGAGGAAAAATAGAGATATAGAGAGAGATGCATCAGCTGTCTTCAAAACGTGCAATGATCTATAAAATGTGGGGTTTGTTCTGGACTTAACCCTACTTCCTCCAAGTTTTACAGCTATCTTGAGTTCTGTAAAGAAGAAACTATTGGAAATCATGTTTGTCATAACAACAATCCCTGAAAACTGTCTAATTAGTTCACTCCAAGATATTGCACATGCAGGGTTTTTTGTCTCCTAAATGCTTGATGATTCCCAAAGAGATTTTGGCCAGTTTTCATTTGAAGAGTCAAGCTTAGTTAGTTTTATATTGGTTGAGACTAATGGGAAAATATGAGGAAGAGCAAAAAGGTCAAAGCAAATTGCAGAAGTATTTCTCCTGACAGCATTATCAGAAGCGTGACCATTTAAGGACACATTAAGAGAGGGCATCATGAGAAAGGGAATAATTTTCCTAAAGGCTAACAGAAAATGCAATACTTGCCACAGAACATTCTCTTTATCCTCTCAGGCTGGGTTTATTAGGGCAAGAAAATATATTAATAATTGCCATTATAGGTACCTTAAAGGCTTTGACTAGCACCAAAAAAAAAAAGAAAAAAAAAAAAGGGAAAAAAAAAAAAAAAAAAAACAAAAAAAAGGGAAAGAAACAAAAAAGAAAAAAGAATGGAATACAATTTATGAAGGACGTTCTGGCTGACTACTGTATTGTGGGATCCTTAGTTTGAAATCATTAAAGGACATTCCACAGTGAATGCAAAAATAATTGGCAAGTGTGATACCAGACCAACATGCACTAAATTGGCAGAAGGCCACCAAATTGGGTTTCTTCCAGTAGTTCAGTCATATTTAACATCTTTGTCAAGACCAAATCTTGCCAAAGCCAACTGGATGACAACAACTCTAGGAAGTGTAACTAAGTTCTCCTAAGTGTCTATAGGTTAGACTTCACATTAGAAATCAGTGTATGTTTGCAAATGATTCAGTGAGCATAGGACTTTAGCTCCTGATCTTTACTTTGTCTAAAGCAAAATAAGGCAAGTGAAGTTAACAAGAATACCAAGAACCCTGAGATTATAGCCCTAGTGCCTGTATTTCCTCGTTTGCTATTAATACTAATATGTCCATAGCAAAGTCCATGCTCATGGACAATAATATCATAATTCCAAAGAAGGTATCACCCCAAAAAAATGACAAATAAAATCTATGGAAAGTGTGATGGTCATGCAAAAGCCTGACCATTTCTCAATGGAAATGATCAATTGCTCTAAGAATTTCAAAAGTAATTTCAGAATTTTAAAAATACCTTTTATATCTCTCTACAAGGGTTTACTTTGATCTTTTTAATAAAAAATTTTCTTTCCAATGTTTTCTTCTTTTCCTGCCTAACACATATGTAACATAACAAATACAGCTAGATCTGCTTATGTCAATGATTCACATAAATTGGGAAAGAATACTAAGTCCTAAACAAACATAAACAACAAAAAAATTAGGAAAAAAAATATATATTTGGGCTTTTTTTTCAATTTACTCCCACAGATTTCTGTGTAAGTTATCTAGAAAAATGCTGCATATTTGACTATCTAAAAGGTACCTTTCAGGAAGGGGGATTGGACTAGATGGTCTTCCAAAGTTCCTTCCAATCCCAGATATTGCACAACCTTTCAGAAAGAGGAAGATAAAGAAAAAAAGCTAAATGCTCACTCATCTTATTTTATAACAAAGTAGGTGGGAAAAGAAAATGTAAAATATTGGCTAAAGGAACAATGCTAACCACCAACACTTGATGCAGTTTGACTGCAAAGATGCTGTTTAATGTACCCAACAAGTGATATGGGTCACAAAATTATTTTCTAAAATAATAAAGAAATCAAATATCACCATAATCTGTGGTTCTTCTCCGGTAATCAGGGTATAGTCTGCTTTGCATCTTTATGACTGTGTTAGTCTAGGTATAATACCAAGCTTGAAGACACACGAGCTGCCTATGGTTCTCCAGAACACATAAGTATAAATGACAAGGAACAGTGTGAAAACAATAATATTCCAGAACTTTATGATAAAAAAGAATGAAAAACTTATTCTGGGAAAGTAACAGAGGGCAACTTAATCCTGCTCCGAAGGATTCACTAAATTATCATGTAGTATTTCCTCCATTTCTCCAGAAAGGCATATTGCCCTGAAATGACTAAATCAGCAATATAAATTGTAGTATTTTGTGGATATATGGCATCAGCAGTACAAAAAAAGTCTTTGCATAATCTTGTGGTTTGCAGATCCAATTGCAAAATCAGCAGTGAACTGTATATAACTGAACCAGATAGTCTAAGGAGGTATTTGGAAAAACTGGGAAAAGAACTGATTTGAATTTGCATTTTTATTTTAATTTTTTATTATTAACAATCCTATTCTGAAGGCACCAAATACAATTTCCTTTTACTAGATGCTGTACAAAAATTAAAATAAATAGCAGCTCTTACTTCAGTTTATATTCCTGAGAGAAATGCACATTTGCCTTTTGCACATCCCTATATGAGACCTATATTAACTAGAAGGTGAAGGTGTACTAATGAAGATAAAATTTAACTCAAGATTTTAAATCCAACATTTTCAGCTATGCAGAAAGTGTTTTAATTCATATTCAGCCATTTTTAATAGTACACTCAGATCCTTAAAATGTGTATCACTGCAGATTCACTCTACTACATTGTTTGAAGATCTATTCCATTTCTTTAATTACCTGTGTTTACCCTAAAGCAAGGGGACAGAATATCTTCTTACATCATTAAAAGATGCCTATGCTGCCTTCTTCCCGGCTTTTAAGTCCTAAAGTACAGACAAAGATCAATAGGATATAATGACAACTTAATCAAAAGCACAGTGTAAGCAATCAAAGACAATTCCATGGCAGTGGTGGCCTTTGAACCCATATGCTTGCTTAAGTTCATTATGAGTGTTTGTTTTTATGGCAAATGGCAAGCTCACTTTTTACATACTATTTTAATGGGATATAAGGGGATTTCCCAGCTAGTAAAATGGCAAAACAAAAGAAGTCTTATTGTACACTTTCATACAATATTTTGTCTAAAACTCTAGAGAAGAGTATTGAAATGACAGCAGTCACTATATTATTCTACCATGCTGCTATCATCAAAGGTAATCTAAAGACTGAAAAACAGTATCTCCTACAGAGGTGTCCAGATAGTTATAGTTTTACCAGTAAAGACAGAAACAAGATTATAAATTGCAATTCTCTTCAGGTTTTTACATATCTCCTCTGAAGTACTGTTTACAATTTTTTTTTTTACATCAGCATAAAGATTCCCTAAGATAATGTTGCTGCTATTTTGATCTAAATCAGTAAAGACATTTATTCTCATCATGATGCTGTGGAATATGGAATTGAACATATTGCCTGGATATTATTTAGCCTCATATTTTCCTGTAAGATTAAATTCAGCATGGAGGGAAAAAATGGAAGTTGCAGTCCTTTCACTTAACATGTATGTCTGTGTGAGAGTTCAGAATACTGTATTTATTAGGTAACGGGCATTTCTTTATGTTTTTAATATTTCTGCCACTTGGTTTTCATAAAAAATTATGATTCAAAAATAAGTGAAGATCCCTATTTGAACAACTCCTGATCAAGCTTCTCAATGTAGAACATGAATGTATCACGCACCCAAAGCACAAGAGCAGGGACGAAAGGAATACTAGAGTAAAAGCAGTCAAAAAAAGAGACACAGACAAGTCTTTTCTAGCCTTTGCAAATATAAATTGCAGTTGAAGTCTGCACTTGACTTCTGCTGGGAAGAGAAAGATAATTTTTGAATCAATCCTTTTGCATGGCATTTCAGGAGCAATCCAGTAGGGAAGTGAAGGGAGGTTAGAAATTACCACCTCAGACAAAAAATCCTGCAAGTCAGTTGGGTAAAGACTTAAGAAAATTTATTCCAGCATTTTGGGGTTTTTCCAGTCTTACATTATGTTTATGACATTTTTCACTTTTCCTAGGACAATGATTTGTTTCTGGGCTCTGACTCAGGCAATAGTGGACAGTATGACATTCAGGATTCCCGAGTGCAGCTCATTGCTTAGCCAGCCAGTGGATTACACGGCCAGCTGGCAGCTCACTGTCCTCCAGCTCTTCCTGCAGTGCCATCCAGACACTTTCCTCATTGTCACCATAGGTCACCACAATTTTCACTTGTAACAAAATCACACTGTCCTACAAACACAGTGAGTAATACAAAGTCCTTATTCACTGACTAAATCATTGTCATTGTGTCCCAAAGGATTTAGGGTAAACTAAGTATATTTTACGTAAATCCTGAGGAGTTAGAGTACCGTTCTCTCCAGTATTTTAGAGCATTTATTCCTGACCTGATGGATCACAAGAAATCAAAATTTTGATACTATGATTCAACAGTAGATAGGAGAGTTATCTGAGAAGCTCCAGATATAATTTCAGTCTCTTTCAGATAGTTTTGTTGATACCACATATTATAAGAAAGATCTCTTTTAATAGATAGGATTTAGGATTTTTTCTTTTTCAAGTACATGTTGAAAATAAAAATCATACCAAAAATCCATAAACCATGTAGCATAGGTAACGTTTCTGAAATTAGGTGTGTATATCATTATGGCTATATTATCATAGATTCATAGAATTTCAAGGGCTGGAAGGGACCTCGAAAGATCATCATGTAGTCCAACCCCCTGCCAGAGCAGGATCTCCTACACTAGGTCACACAGGAACGCGTCCAGGTGGGTCTTGAACATCTCCAGAGAGGGAGACTCCACAAACCCCCTGGGCAGCCTGTTCCAGTGTTCCGTCACCCTCATTAAATTCCCCCCCAGCATCAATCTGCTTTAAACAAAAGTTAAAAAAACTGAAGTTCAAAAAGGCAACATTTACTGTTTCTGTTCTACATGTGGAGCATAATAACACAAAGCCAACTAAGCCACACAGGTTCGCACAAAGAGAGCTCTTATTCAGTGCCTAAGTGTTGTGCAAGGAAATTAAGAACTTCTCTATGATTAAAGGCACTTGGCAAGGTATCTGTTTTAATTTGCTACAGTTTGAATGTCTATTTGTTTTGACTTAGAATTTAGGGAAATAATTTCACTGTATCCCACATCTCTATCTCTGCAAAGAAGGTTTTTGACTCTAGAAAGAATGCAATAACAAGTCCAAATTCCAAGAAAAATATTACATCATCAGCACCCAATAAACGGGTGTGCTGGGAACATTAACAAATAGTAAATTAATATTAAATGCAAGAAAATTTGCAGAGTTGGGGCTATACAGTAACATAATTTTGAGTCAATTCAATGAATAGTGTCAGTAAGAAAAAAATAAAGACTGATGATTTTGTTGGATTGCAAAAGTTGGAAAAGGTTAGGCAAAAAAAATCAAACTGAATGTGAAACACTTTATCCTGATGTGAGCAAAATGTTACATTGACATCAAACGTAGTTGGTGATTTTTTTTTTTGGCTTATTAGTCATTCCAACTAGTGGTGTTCCATTTAATGTAAACCACTTCCCTTCTTTCGTCATGTCCCTCCCACTTTGTGAGTTCTATCATTCTAGTGGAGCAAGTAAGTACTTCTAAATAATGAAAAATCATAAAGAATTTTTAGATCAGCATTAGGAAGCCATACTATTACCCAGGGGAGATAGAATAGATCTAAAGTATTCAAATGCTAAAAGTAAACTGAGAATCTAAAAAAAAATAAAAATAAAAAAAAACTGTAAACAAACATAAGATACTGCTACCATATAAAAAGCTGAGTGACACTGCAGACAAACATGTCAGGAAAATAACACATTTCCAGATGTATGTATATATATAAAAGACAGAAATTACGGGTAGAAATTTGCAGGTACACCACTAATACTGATTTCCAATAGAATCAAGTCACTCAAAATGAGCAGACAGGAAGGAAATAAATCTGTACATTTTGCAATCAGTTAATCCTTAGTAAATTCATTAATTTTTAAAAAGGAAAAGAATTAAATCCAGAATGATGAATCTCAAATGGCAATGGTGTTTTCTGAGCAAACCAGTTATTGGTAGCACTTACCACACTGAGAAGCCATTAGAAATTAATTTTTTAATTAAAAAACAGAAGACATCTTTGAATGATAATTGAATAAAATAATTTCTAAAAAGAAAAAAAATGTTTCCCATATTTTTTCCATTAAAGTAACACCTTTTGTCTGCTTCAAATTTACAAAAAGCAGGATGACATTTTTTGCACACATGTAAAGTACTGGCATTCTGAAGATGTAATAGGAAATTTCAATTTACGCACTACACTATTTGAAAAATAATATCCCGTCCTCCACTTTCTTAATTAAACCTTTAAGTTGCATTCAACGGCTAAGTTTGTCCAAAGAGCAATAAACAATTGAAGAAGTCATTGAGTACCAGGTAGCAAATACATTACTTAGCATGATATGACAGGAAATTACTGGCCCAATTAGTGACACAGATTCTTTAGTGCAAGGTAAANNNTTTAGTACAAGGAGAAAAAAAAAAAAAAAGGATCCCTAATGAAAATAAGATGCTCTGCAAAGCTGAAACGCCATCTATGAACAGTATGCTTTGAAGTCTAAGAATGTCTCCTAGGAAAACTGAAAATAATGCACTAAGCAAGTTACAGAGTAATGCCATTTTCTTTCTGTGACATTTTTTTAGCTGTGTGTTGCAAGGGTGTATTAGGAAGAAACAGTGTTATCAGCTGTCCAGGGAGAGTAGTTTGAAAAATTTTTAAAAGATTGCAAGGATTATGTAAACTATGTTTTTTCCCACAAGATGTTGTTACTAGTGTGAGGAATCTCTTGGTTTACAAAGCCATGCTCTTACAGATAGGTGCCTACTTATCCTGGCATAACACATTCACCATCATTGCTGTCCTTTATGCACTGAAGAATCAAATGGAACATTGAGGTACACTCTCCTGTGATGTGCTATGTCCAATATCCAGGAAAGTCTCTGGAAGCTAAAAGGTTCTGAATCTTCCAAAATAAAACTACACAAAATCCAGCACCTCACAGCATCAAAGGGAAACTGTTAAAGAGGAAAGANAAGGGAAAAGGAAAGGGAAAAGGAAAGGGAAAAGGAAAGGGAAGGAAATTTACTTGAAAGGAAAGTGTGGCTGGAAGGTCCCTGAGCTACAAATCAGAGCAATTGAATTCATCGGTGATGCTTCTCTCAAAAGGAAATTACAAGAACTACAGTCTCTTGATAGGCAGTTTTGCTGTTGTGGTGTAAAGTTTTAAATGTGTTTCACACTCAGCTTTTTAAAGATATTGCTGTGTGAATTAAAATCCATAAAATATGTCACTCCACTTTTCCCTCTGATCTGAGTGTATATATAAGGTCCCTCTTTATGGTTACTCTTCTCTGTCCTGAGAACAGGGAATAGTAAATCTGACTATCTCCAGTCTTTTATGAAGTCACTTGAGGGATATTTCTGTGGTTTGGATTTCAGCCATTAATAAGTACAAGGTAAATGAGGACAGAATTTGCCTCCTCAAATCACACAGGGAATCAGTACCAAATATTAGTACATTCTCAGACTGTCACCTTCTCACTGTAGAAAAGCCCTTTAATGCAGGAAGCTGCCAGTGTAATTTCTTCTAAGTGGATTTAAGTAGAATTACACTTCTGATGAGCAAAACCCAATCCTGTGGGCTACCCTGGGTAGATCTCCATTTATGACATATCTGCAAGATGCAAGTGTCAAGGAACCTGCAGCAATGGCAGACTGAACCTAAAGATGTTTCTGCAACATGCTAAACATACAGCCACAATCTGAAGTTTTCTTCACAAGCTTTATTTCCCTTCTAGTTGCTCTGCAGTTTCTCTGCAGAAAGAGGGAGAGAAAAGCTCTGCAAAGTCCCTTTTGTTGCAATAAACTATAACTGCACTTCATTACACTCGTCCACATTACGAGCATGTTAATTTTGAAATTTTTAAAAAGAATAGTGTTTAGCAGACAAGTTGAAGAAATAGAAGTTTGTTAATGAGCAAACCTGCATTTATCTTACACTGGTATAATTTCACTGACTAGATGGGTATGACAAAAGATTCATCTCAGAAGAAATTCTCTTTCTAGTTCTTGTTTTGTTTTCTAAAGGTCTAATCTGGTATAATTGTTTATAGCACTTCATTTTAAGGAATCCATTATAACAGCCTCTGAGTGCAGGTAATTAAATCCATATATCAATTTACTCTGACTACATTAGGAAAGGAAAACTACCCATCCCACTGCCTAACTTAGCACTAGCAGAAAAAAGCACACCAACACCTTGAGTAGGAATGCAAAACTAAAAACACATCAGTAAATTATCATGTTAACACTAATCATCCTTCTTGTAACTCAAGTAAAGAGCATACAAAGCAAATATGTAATGCACCATGTAAACACATCACCTGTACATAATAGCAATGAGGTCACGCTGGCACAGAAAGCATTTTTAAAACATGCCAGGAAAACTTAAAATGTTTTCCTAGTCAAGCTTTGTAAAGGAAACAAAAACCCCCACAAAAATTTTCCTTGGTGATAAATGACTCTACTTATCTTAAGTTGTGTAAAATTCCTTGAATAATAATACTCTGACCTGACATTTTAACCTGAGAGACTTACATTTAAATATATTCACCATCTCAAAGATGAAAGATCCTAAACTTACTGTTAAAATTACTGTTAGCCATCACACAGTTTACACATGTCAGTTTTTAGTAAATGAAACAGAAATAATATATTGTATATTGACCAGAAAACATGGCAAGTTTAGTGTTAAATACTCTACCACTACTAGTAATCATAATTGCTACAGAAAAATGAATAATTCTTTCATTTCTATTTTGTATGCAGTTTAGTTAAGATAGATAATGATTTAATTATATTTAATTACAAATGCACTATACAAATAAAGTTGTTTATTCTAAATATTGACCCTGTTAAACAGCATGAGAAAAAAAAAAAAAAAAAAAGAAGTGACAAAAAAAAAAAAAAAAACACATAGAAAAAAACAAACAACTGTACATTCAGTAAAATTAATTTATGTGGAGATAGCCAACACATTTTCAACAGCATCTATTCAAAATGCAAAGGCATATGAGTACTCTGTTTTTATCAAAAAAATTACTTTGTGCATTATTACTGTATCATATTTTAATGATATACAGCAAATCCACACTCACATCCAGTTTTACACATGATTTAAGAGTCTACCAAACAAACCTCACAAAATGTCTAGGTGTTTTTTTCCTCAAGTATAGAGAAATAAATGGTTCTGAATTCTATAAAAAGCCAGCATACTAAAACTACAAAATTAATACAAAAATTACAACAAAACCACATTCAATGTGAAAATTACAACATACTCCCTTTCCTGTTTATGCCAGACTTCCATTTGTATCCTTTTTTTTTTTCCCCCTCTGAGTAGTGGAAGGGGGGGGGGGGCAGTAACGCAGT
>VWZY01005111.1:446904-466278 GCA_013399075.1 Chloroceryle aenea | reverse complement strand
AAAAAAAAAAAAAAAAAAGATATATGTTCTTAATTAAGCTCACTTCCAGTTATTATAAATCAATGAGGTGGTATGCAAAAAATACTTAGTAGTTTAGAAAACTAATTGGATCCTGGATGTGGGCAGACTGATGCAGGGTACATACAACCAATTCCTAGGGAAAAAAAAGTCTAAAATAAAGACTCAAAAATTAAAGCTTTTCAGTCAACTAAATGTTAATTCCATATTAACATGAGATCTTCTTGAGGATAGTTTAAATACTCCTAAAATGTAATGATTCAGATTTTTTGGAGCACTGTATTTGACAAAAGATTATTACATAATTGGGGGGGGGAAATAATATTATTTGATTGTGTCCAAGATTGATTTGCCCTTGACGCTACTACTTTGAGAAAGCAGTTTTCTTCATCTCGTAGTCCTCTTTATTAAACAGTTCATTTATAGATTGTTCTCCCTTTGTAAATGGAGGCAAGGTCAGCTACTCTTAGCACAACAATTTATTCCACTATGTCTATGTCTAAGACAGGAGGACTGGAAGAAAAGTCTCTCTACAGAATACATTATACATCCCATTTCAGTAGTGCATTATACATCATTTTTTCAATATATTAAATGCTCTACATGATATATTGGTCCATATTATGTATCATGTATTCATTCCCCTGCAGCAGTTTCAGATTCTGTTTCACTGAATAATGTAATGCAACTGTCGGTTCTTGTCTTGCATCACTTTATTTCATATCATATTACTTCATTCTACATATGGTTCTTTCTCTATTATGGCAGAGTTGCAATATATGAATCATCATAACTTCGATGTTCTCTCAGTATATATTGAGTGATAAGCCCCTATCTTTGTGTAAAATTACCAGTGACAAAAATGAGCAAGACAAAATATTACAGGGTTAGTGAGTGCCCCTTCAATACAGATTACCATAGCTGGATTTGCACATGATTTATTCTGCTCATCTTCACAGCATGCATTCATAAAGTAAATGAAGTAAAGTGTTGCATGTGAAATAAATGTTTTAACAGGAACTGATTTCTGCAAGTATTCTTCAAAAGCAAGTATCATAGTCCAGTGTTTCCATATGTTCATAAGTAAAGAATAATCTATGAGTAACTATTCCACGAATAACAAAGATCTCATTAGAATTATGAATCATGGAATATGAATTAAGTGAATTAATCTTTTGATAGTAATATGCTTCAGGGTCTTGTAAAAAAGGTCTCCTTTCCTTAGACAGGAATAATTTCTTGAGCCACAGGTTTTTCTAGGACCACTATGAGCAAACTGGTGCTGCCAATCTCTGGCAAGTATGAGCTGGCTGAAGAAAGGAGCAAAGGAATAAAACACAGTAAACTGGAATAGAACTGGAAAAGAATACAGATGATAAGGCATTCATTCTTCCATCTATTTATGATACCTAATTTTTGACTCAAAGTTTCCCCAATTCAAGTAATGAGGTGAGGTATATTTAGTGACTTAGCACAACAATTTTTTCTACATTTGTAGACAGAAAGGTGGAGGAAAAGAGAACCTAAATATTTTTATATTCCTTTCCTAATATTTATTTCCCAACTCATTCCTGATGAAAAATGTTTCAAAAAATCCTTGAGAAAGGGAAGGCTGAATATAGCCTCTTGTAAACACAAATTCCTCCACAAATGTTGCCTATGGGGTTTCAGGATAAAATGAGGCTTTGCAACTCTCAGTCTAGTAAGTCTATATACTCTTCTCTCAGCAAGACCAGAGATTAATCTAGCAAGATTCCTCCAGTTTGGCAAACTTCTTTGGCAGGAAAAACTGTTACTAGCTTTAGATACTTTTAATTACAAGTTTAAGAGATGATCAAAGACAAAGGGCATTTCTTAGATCCTTCAGTCTTCTTAAAAATAACTAACTCTTTGATTAACACACATTTAAAGGAAAATGATTAATTACATAGTCAAGACACTGTCAATCACAGGGCAATTCCCATTTCTACTGACATTTATATGTGACAAAACCTACTGTACCAAAAAGCTAAGACTGGCTGGACTAGCAATTAATTAGCTGCACTATCTCTACTAAAATGGCTTATGCACTTAGCTTGCTACTTCCTTAAAAGAATCATCTTTGCAGGCAAGAAGTATCTAGTAAAAACACTAACTAACACTCAGTTGAAGTTATAGGTCCATAGTAAGTCACCAGACAGTATTTATGCAGGCAAAGAAAAAAAATAACATCTATAATTTCTATTTATTTAGTTAGTGTATTTCAAATGAACAAGACTGACTGTTTCATAAACCTTCATACATCCTTCTGTGAGTTCACTTAATTTACAGTTTTAAGAGAGCTAGCTTTAGGATATGTTTAGGAGAAAAATCATATAGATTTATCTTCCTCTGATTTGTAAACCATTATGTATTTTGGTAATATATAAATTTGTTAATTTCAGATATTTTGTAAATTTAATATAGGTTTTTACATAAAAATGGTGTTATTAAATGAGCAAAATGGTCTTAACATTATAGAGAACTCAAAAGAAGCTGCATGTCCTGCAAGAACATGAATTTTAAATAAACTCTTCACCAATGAGCTGATGAAGATACCCAAAACAAGGACCAAATACTTTCACTAGCAGTTACCACAGATTTTTTCTTTTCTTAATGACACAAGAAGCCTCTAAGACTGAAGACTGATTTTGTAGGCTCCCCTCACTACTGAGCCATGACTAACACTATATGGCATTGTCATGAAGTTGAGATGGGACATGTAGGTGTGCGTATAAAAATATACTATTTTATACTTGGTGTAATGTCACCTTTTTTTTCTTATTGCCATCATGATAAAAGGTACTAAGCATTTTTATTATAAAATATGAATTCACATTTTTCTCATATTTTTACAGCATGCAGTCATATACTATTATTTTTTTTCTTTTATAAAATAGCTAGTCTGTTTTTTACAATGATAATTGGCTGCAAGCTTGAGGATATTACTTCTATCACCTACCATCTCACTGACAAAAGTAGGTTGGAAGAGTTGGGGGGGAAAAGGGAGCAAGAAAAGAGACAATTCCAATTAGTTTTGGAGTAAGGAAGATGAAGGTTTGAAGAATGAAACCTGCAGCTTCAGCAGAACCACTCGTTGGCTGATAGTTGTGACCAAATGGGCCACCTGAGAGGAAAAAGCAAGAACTTCTACTCTCTGAAGAGGTCAGGCTTCCTGACAGGGCTAAAATACATGTTCTCCAGGCTGAGCACAGGAGCAACAACAGATCACATACAGCCGATTCCCTTTGTTACTATATCATCTCAAACCTGCAACCATGAGAATGAAGAAAATACAGGAGTCTGATATCTTTTAAAGTAATAAACTACTTACTATAGGGAAATTTATTAAAAAGTTGTACACACTATGCTTTGGTAGTCATACAGCTCCATCTCTTTTTCAATGAAGGTAGACCAAGATTGCAACCACTGGGAATCAATTCAAGATAGGTTTATATTACAAAAATTAAATTGACTTTAGAAGTACCACTTTTCTTATTTCTGATATCACAATTATACCCTAAGACAAGATTGCAACTACAGAGAAGGAAAAGAAAAAAAAAAAAAAAAGAAAAAATATGGAGAAATTCAGAGAAAACACAAGAATGAGGTCATGGGTTTTATAAGATCCCGGGGACAATTTTCACTCCTCTCGGTGAAGCTGAGAGAGCAGCTGATCTGCCATACTCATAACAGGTCAAGTGGACCATGCTGCACAGAGTTCATCTTGCATACTCAGGGGAACTTCTTACCCTTGCAGTTATCTCACCTCTGATTCATATGGCCTGAACCTTTCTCCCAGCGACAGGATGACGTAACAGCTTTTGATTAAATGATCACAGATCCCAGGCTGAAGCAGGAGAGCACGTAGCAGTTTTTCAGCCAGCAGCCATGTGTGGATGGTACAGTCTTAACCATGGCTATTCATGTCCCTTTCAGGATTTACTACACCCGGATCTGGGTCATATCACCTACACCAAGTGCTATGCTTTAGCATAAACTCAGTAGAAAAATCGTCTCTAAAGCCTTAATATGTGCCGAAAACACCTGTGTTTGTGAAAAATAATGGTTCTTACCAGAGTACAGCAATATCTGCTACCATAAGGAAATCCATCAAAAAATATTATCTAGTTTAGGACAAAGCAGCCTTTTATAGACCATAAGAGTAACTGGAACACACATAACTTCTTCCAATTAGCTGGAAGTCCTGACATAACAGGTGGCAGCAGTGCATCCATTACTATAATGTGGAAAATATATGGTCCATGGCAACAGGCAGTTGTATTTGTCTTGATTATGGAACCTGAAAACAGTACTTTCCTATCGGCTGTGGAAAAGTCACTCTTTCTGACCCTAGCACAGAAACAAGCTTTGAAGAACGTACACAGGTGACACTTTCATGTTTCTTCTGCTAAATGAATATCAGGACTATAACTCTTCTATGCAGATAATTGTTTTAAATATCCATGACAACAGAAGCTGATTGTGAACAGATTTAGAAAAAAAAAGTCAAAAATAATTTCAAGTTATACAGGCACTTCAAAATCTCCTGATCTAGAGAAGATGAGAAGATCCTTTTGACTGCAGTACACAAGGCAACAGTAGCAAGTGTACTAATAGAGCATAGGAAATAATAAATATTTGTCTCTCACCCAGAAACAGTAATTATTTTTCATTATTACTCTGTACCCATGACGCTGTTACAGGTTTACCTCTGGTTGATTCAGCCACAGGAGATCTGAATCTATATTCTGCCTGATTTCTCAAACATATGTCTGTATCAATGGGAATTCTATGAACAGAGCAGTTAACAGAATCATGCCCACAGATGCCTAAAACATGGGAGATCAAACATGACTAATCAGATTTATATTTAATACATTCTGCAGCCTTCTCCTATTAGACCAAAAAAAAAAAAAAAGCCTTTCACAAGAGATTCTTGCCATAGAGTTGAACAAGTCATTAACACATCCAAAGAAAAAAATAGCCTGATACTGTCACTGACCCGTTGGCTTAGCCATATTCTAAAGCACTGGATGACAATGTTGGAATTGCCTGACCTAAGAGCAATATATGTAAATCCCCTTTCGAATAACAATTACAGAACAATATTCCTTATCCAAGAATTCACAAAATATTTTACTCAAGATTGTGACCAGCCCTACAGGAGGCAATGAGTCATTCTTAATTTACAGATGAGGAGCCTGAGAACAACTGATAATAGAACTAACTTCCCAGAGGTGCCATAGGGAGCACACCAGAGCACAGGGAGATCTCTGCTCCCACTCCTGTGCTTAATGCCAGTCCTGCCTGTCAAATCCTTACACTCATGCAAGTACTCGAGACTTATAAACAACTAAAGTCATACCTTTATAGACAAGGGCTGCTTTTGAGCTAAGATGACAGATTCTAAACACCGGTAAATAAAGTCTAATTGTTAAGGATACATGAGATCAGAACCTGGCTCATTAAATATTTCATTGGAATAGCTACATAGTTGCCTTTTTTTTTTTTTTATTTTAACATTCATTTTGTTGGAATAGCTACATAGGTTATCTTTTTTTTTTCCTTTTGACATTCAAGAGGTAGAATGCATAGTAACAGCACTGTCATAATACCTGCAGTGTCTTACTAGAAGGCAACTGTACACACACACATATATATACATGGGGGGGTGGCAGGACTGAAAACTATTCCGATTCAAAAGGACATAATTTTGAATGCAGTACAGTCTGACAACAAGGACACTGAAGACAGATGAAGGTTTATCACACAACCAAGCAACTCTCTTAGAAAGGAGCTGATATGATTGGTGAAGAAACTGGTGTATCTGATATGTCCAGACAATCTTGTGATAAAGAATTCCCGCCTCTCCTGCAGACTCTGTTTTCCTTTAAGGCTCCCAACTCGGCATTTTTACCATGACAGAAAATAACTGATTTGGTCCTTGCATAGGTGTTTTTTTAGAAAAGTATATTTACAAAGGATGTGAAGCATAATTTTGTTCTCTCAGTAAAGAGTTTTTTATACAAGAAAAGAAAACCAATTTATAATGGTTTTCAATTTAAAGTAATTTTCCCTGATAGGAACTGGGTAAATGACCAAAAATTGTAAGTATAATCATTTCATTTCACATGCATGAACTAGTATATGGGACAGCTAGATGCCAGCTGGTATCATCATCATACCCACCAAGTTAAAATAGTATTTTGTTATTCTTACTAACTGTTTGTGGGGGAAATTTTAATTCTGAAAGCAAAAGTGGTCTGTCAAAAGTATTTTCTTATAAGAAATCCTAAAAGAAAAAAAAAGACAGGAAATGTTCTTGCTTATTGTTCATTTAAAGAAAAAAAGAAAGGCAGTGCTGCAGAAGATAACAAAAATTATGCATAAGTAGAGGTCCATGCAAACTTTCTGCAAGGCTTCTAGCCTGTTGTTTTCATTTATATTTCAGATACAAAGACATTTTAATTAAATTAGCATTTACAGAGAGAGTTCTCAATTTAATGGAACATGCAAGAAATACCCAGCACATAAAATGGCATATTTTAAATTGCAAAAATACCTGGATAAGATTTCAGGATGTGTAACTTTCACTTGATAGGTAATTCATTTGGCTATCTTGGCAACAGTATTTACAATATATACTTTTGTTTCACTGAAGACTATTTGTATTGCTACATGGCATTCACAAGAACATAAAACAAGCAGCAGCTTAGTTGCAGTGAAGGCTTTCTCCGCTTTCTTCAATTAAACAGGACTGTCAATGCCTTGCGTGACACTCGCTTCCAACCACAGCTCCCAGCTGGGGATGCTGGTCAAGCTGGAAGCAGAGCATTAGCTCACTGACATAACAGTAATGTTCTTCTAGTTTCAGAGTTTGTGGCAATGAAGAGTGCATTTTAGCCAATGGTTCAATCACACGTTTGATAAGATAACTCTCACAGACATTTGAAGGGTCCTGAATCTTCACCAGATCTGCCAGCACAACTACTGTAAAAAAACAATTTAGATATCAAGCTAAATTGACAATCTTCCTGGAAGGTATGTCCGTTAAACACTGCAAAATACAGCTTCCAACCATCTCTTTTAGGAGAGGATCTGACCTAGATGTTTCCAGTAGCTACTGGTACAGACAGACATCAGAACTAGGTCTAATAAAAAAGCCTGGTGGCCTGAAAGCCATGGCTGACAGCAGCATGAGCTAGGTGAGAACCTGGTTCACTAAACCACTGCTTTATACACGATATGTAGAAACTTTATACAATGTTGAAGTTAACCCATTTATCATTTTCTTATTTTCAGAGACAAAAATACAGCATTTTGAATCATCAACACCAAGTGCCAGTGATGACACTACCTGAAGACTCAAGTCTGAAATGCAAATGGGGAACAATAGAGTCCTTTCCTTTCAAATCTGTTGAAGCCTTTGTTTCCATTTCCTTGAAAACTACTAATAAGGCATGAACTTGCTGAGAAATTGTAATTGCTTTTACCCTTACCAGAATTTAATACACTCAGTCAGATAATTAACATTGCAAGACTGCAAGGTAAATGTTCTACAGGGTCTTTGACTGTAAAAGGAACAGAGACAATGCAACGGTGATTTAGAATTAAGATAGAATGGCTGAACGTGGCAATACATCCTGACTTCTTTGAAAGGGTTATCTATAAACATTAGACATACACCAGTAAATTTTAAGTACTGTACCGTCATTGTGCATGTTTAAGTCCTTGACAATTATGCAATATAGCCCAGAACACTTGGATTGATATCAAAGACAAGAAACATTTTACGTATTGCTAAGTGACTGTCCAAGAATAATATTACAGGTTCCAATGAAGATGTAACGAAGGTATATCTAAGGTAATGGAAAAAGCTGCTCTCCAGCTGTGTTTATTAGGAAATAAATCACTATTAAATCTCAATCCACTCTATAAGAAAAATAAACAAAAGAGGTATGTAAAAAAAAATGCAGCAAGAAGAATAGCCTTATTATAAGAAGATATAAAAATACCTTTATTTCAAAATAGGACTAGAGGTATGACAGCCTGTGACACACAGCAAAAAAACGTCTGTGGCATTAATCAAGGAATCTAAAATTTGATAAACACATTTCATAAACACATTTAAGTAACTGTGATGTAATAAACTGAGCCAATGAACATGTGCTGAATAACTATTTATGATAGTAGTAAAATGTGCCAGTGGTATTTATTATTTCAGAGTTTTCTCCATGACAGGTAATGATTTTTTTCCCTTCTAATTATGATTCAGTGCTACATCTTTATTTTTAGCTTTTCTACTGCATATATGCACCAAACATGTACTGTATGAAAATATAACATTTTTTAAATGCCATAACAAAAGTCAAAAACTGCATACCACACTGCAAATCTGGAGTCTGGGGGGAACATATTTCCACATCAGAGAATACGATTTGACCTAGTACCTCAAAAAGCTACTAAAATATCCCATTACCATTAAGTTACCATTAGATAAGAGTAATGCTCCCTGATTTCTCATATCTTTCTGCTATCAGCAAGGAAATTATAAAGATGGGGCGGTGGGTGGGGGAAGACACTGAATCAAATTTTATGCCTAATAAACTTTGCTCTGAGGGACTAAACAGAACTTCAGCGATGCAGAGATTTTCTTGTGGACAAATTCCGTCCAGACCACTTCTATGCATATTGTTAGTGTGCAATCATCCACTGGACTCACAGTAACATTTGGACTTTCAGAGACAATCTTCAGCCTCATCCTCTGGCAAATCTTATTTGCAGCCCCTCCTCTCTACAGAGCTCCCTCATGCCAATGCAATATGAAAGAGGATTTCAATACATGAGGAACAGCTTATTAATTTTACACAGCTCTTGAGCTATTTTGAAACCTACCCTGGAGAGTACTGTCAGCAGTAGAGAGTGATTATTTCCTCAGCTTTCTTGTCTTTTTCTATTCAATCCATCTGCTTAGCACAATGGGCTCACAACCTCTGAAATTTCTAGACACCACCGTAATACAAACAAATATTAAAAATTATAACATCCACTAAGATAAGAAATAAAAGACCCACGACATGATGTGTTACTCAAAAAAAACCCATGAAATTATGGAAGAAGTTAATGCTGACCTTCCCTCCAGTCTTCACATCTATAGGCATTATACAGGGCTCAGAAAGACTCTCTGCAAACTAAAGACTTGTCCCAGTCATTCTCACATATAACGGCTTGTGAAATCATTCTGATGAACTGCTAATTATCCTACCAGTCTTTCAGTAACATATGAAAGCAACTAATCCTTTCAAACAACCCTAGATGTGTCTTTATTGAAGGAAATCTTCACCCCATTCACTTATGGAATCCAGAGAAAATACCTCACCTACTGGTGCTAACATTCAAACATTCAGAGCAATTACATGAAGAGGAAACATTTAAATGGCAGACAGTATCTGTAAAACAAAATGTCACGTGAAGCCACCAGTTCAAATCTAGACTGAATGAATTATAACTGCCCTTCTCACTTAATAGTCATCGGATATCATGAACAACAGGAATTACAGAACAAGCAGAGAACAATATTTAGGGGAACTGCCCCCCATATGGCCCCCAAAATGTAACCACTGAGAGGGAGTTTGGAAAGACTTTACTTACACCAAAAGACAGGCATGTCTCACCTGAGACCTGAGAGCACAAGAGCTCTAAGCTGTGTGTACTGTCATACACAAAGATTAGTATTTTATACCTTTCTTACATCTCAGATAATCAAAATAGCTCTATAAAAATTAAACCAAGTAACTGAGAAAATACTACCTGAATTAAAAAAAATAAAAAATCTCAGGGACAAAATATTTTTGGTTTCCTTCTTCTTAAACAAAGGTACGGTCTGTCTGCTCGACCCATTTTCCTTTCCTTCTTCCCATCCCCCATTTTTTTGCATCATTTTTTTCTCTTTTTCACAAATCATTTCTATTAAACCCACAGTATGACTTACAGAAGGAAGGAAGAATGGCATTTGTTCAGTAACTAGCATGTTGTTTTAATGGTCCTGGGTCTTAGCATTAGCACAATACAATAGAACAAAACAGCAATATGGAACTCGGTGAGTCTTTGTTCAATTCCTTTTCCCATTTCAGGCTGACACGTGATTTCTGGTTAGATTCTTGTCACATTGAGATAGGTAAAGCTTCATACTCCTGAAATAAACTGGATGGCTATTCATTAACAAGCACAAGTAAAGTCTGACCAGTGTAATCCTTAACCTCTGCTATGCATAGGTTTTTTGTTTGACACACAGCTGTGGGAAAAGCACTATCCAATGAATTGCTTGTGCAGGGATGACTGAGGCATGGCATACGCTAAACCAGCATGGAATCTGCTTTAAGCTGTGCCAATTGACAACAGAGTGTTACACATTCTGGCTATGCCCCAGATATGTCTCTTATATCATGGGCAAGTATACAAGAGACACAGAGGGAATTTTCAGATGGCCAGTCTGACCACTGCATGATTTCTTTGAATCATTCAAGAGGGAACACAAATGAGAAGCTGATTTACTGTGCCTCAGCAACTCTCCATGAGACAGGAATAAGCATTCCAGACAAGTCTATTGCCAAGATATGCTGCAGCATCAGAGAAATACCAGTACACGTGCAGGACAAGGGTTAATGTATCTATGCCAATTTTCAAGATGACAGAAAAGAGGGGATTGTAGCAACATTGAACAGATTCGTGATAAGTATCGTTTAGCAGTAATGACTGCTTCTTTTCTCACCCTAATGTTCCTTTTCTTTCCAAAGTATACTTCGGCAATTAACTGTCCCCTAACACGAGACAAAAGTACGACCAAACGCTATATACGTGTGTAAATTTACTGCTATATTACATATAATTATTTTTAAAATTTTTCTTACAATGTGAATAATTACATTTTAAAAAGGGGAAAGAAAAAAAAAAAAAAAAAAACACCCAACAAAAGAACCCCCCCCCCCAAAACAGGAGAGTGATTATCAAATAGCCAGCAGAGATCAAGGTAATGACTTGAAACAAATGGAAAATATTTGCAAAATCCTGACACTTATTTACTCGCACCACACTTGCTATGACGAGCTTAGCATGCGTCTTTCTTGTATCTACAGCAGGACCTTGTACTGAAACAGTGACATTTGTCCCTAGTCCAAGTGCCAGCACAAGACATATGAGATACACAGACTGCACTGAAACCCATCTTACCTAAGTCTAAGCTCCCTGACAGGCAAATTTTACCCTACAAGTACAAGAATAGATAGGATCTGAGGAGTCTTCATTCGAGTCACTTGGAATTTGTATCAGCCTTAATAATGGCCATATCTAAAGTAACTGCCTCTATAGCAGATGCATCACATTTTTTCCCCATTAAATTATTTACCTTTGCTGACCTCAGGCTCTTTGAAACTAAGCTCCTGTACACTTAGACAGAAATTGCATTTTCATTTAGATAATCATACAATTTATGAAGTCACTATCAGCTACAAATTGAAATTTAAGTGTCTGAGTTATATATTTACAGGCCATTATTCTTCTTAACAGACTCTTAATTTCTCTTATCTACATGTTTAACTACAGTTTCCCAATGTCTTGAGCAGGAAGATATTCAAGCAGCTCACTTCAAGATGTTTGGTTTTGCTGTTGTTGCTGCAAAATACATAATTTTTGCTATTCTTTCTTCACCAACTTCTCCCTCTAAATGCCATACAGTGGATTTTACTATAGTCACATCAGAAAAGAGCTAAAGCTATCAAATTGTGCTAAGTTACAAGAAACAAGCTTTATGGGCTAATGTAAGAAGATCTCTTCAAAAGTTAAAAAATTATCATTATAAAACTTGTTCTGACTTCAGTCTTAGTTGATGACTCGTTTTGTACCAGAAGTCAGCACAGGTGACATGAGTATTTGGCCTACATACCTTCATATATGTAACACATTCTAGACAAAAATTTCTAATGAAACCACATCACATGTATCTTAACTACAGTGATGAAAAATAAAGCCTTCTAACTGATAATGCATAAAGTAAGCAACCATATTCCTGCAATTTAAGTAGAATTTCCAAGAAGAAAAATTTTTTCCAAGAAGCTTGGAAAAAAATATAGTAATAAAATAATAGTAGACTTCTCCCTCACCTTCCCCTGCCCGTAAAAATGTTTAACCTCATTTGATATAACAGATTATTTAAGAAGATGGACATTCACAGCATTTCTATTTTTTCTTAGAATAAGCAATATCAGTATTTGAGAGCTGTACTAAATGCCAGGGTTGGAGGTGCATGCCCCAGGCAGATTTAAAATCCACAGCAAGGCAAACTACAGGCACAAACTAGCCCAAGAAAAGCATGGGTGGAAGGATGGGACTTGGACAGGAGCCATAACATGTTCTGACCAACTGGGACACCATGATTTTAGGACACATCCATTTATACACAGCCAAAGAGGCTAATCTCACATCTGTTGTTTTGTCACAACTCCTAAACCCCTCTCTGTGGGCACCGAATATCCAAACCCAAAATAACAGCATGATTCAATTCGTGCTCTTATGTTTTCCATAAATATGGCAATTCATTATTCTCACCGAAAGCTCTCATAATTCTTGTCATGTGAAATAAAGCAAACACATCCACTAATTGCATCAAGCCTATTTTAAAAATACATGTGTTTGCATTATTATTTGCGATATTTCATTCACAACTTCAAAAGCATTGCTGTGGTGCATGGGGACCACATCAGAAGTGCTGCATGCATGAGAGACATCATATCTGACAGAGGCACAATAGATCAGATCCTGCAGTGCAAACTTTGTGCTTGATCTCAGTAAGAGCAAATCAGGCCCAGGCCAATGATCAGACCAGCATCAGTGTCATCTTCAGCCCTCAATTCCTTTGCATCTCCACTAGTCAGTGAGGAGTCAAGCCTACTGTACTTTCTCCCCCATTGCCTTCCACCTACTTCCCAGTACTCTAGAGCTGCTGACACTGAGGAAATCAACCAACTCCAGCAGTTCAGCCATGCAAACATGGATGAAGACCACATTTGACTGCAAAGTATAGAAAGTTTCTCAGACTTTTTTTGAAGTTTCTTCAAGTCTAGACATTCTCTGCTCTTCTTTCTTTTACAATTACATGTGAGTTGAATTAATGAAGTAAATTAGAGAAGCCCTA
This sequence comes from Chloroceryle aenea, assembly GCA_013399075.1. Classification (NCBI taxonomy): domain Eukaryota; kingdom Metazoa; phylum Chordata; class Aves; order Coraciiformes; family Cerylidae; genus Chloroceryle; species Chloroceryle aenea. The sequence continues at coordinate 453,050 of VWZY01005111.1, read as the reverse complement.
ACTCCATTGCAGATATAGAGGGATACAAGAACATATTTGAAAAGTAGTCAACTAGTTTTAGAAGCATGTTGGCATGTCCTTGCAGATACAGCTGCAGTAAAAGAGAGCTAAAGAAAGAATTAACACTCCTGTCATTTCTGAGGAGGTGTCTGATCACATCCTTCCCTAAGGCCCCAGAACAGCAGAATGATCTGAACAAATCTTTCATTACTGAGCCCTCTGTCCCTCCATGCTTGAGCAGCAAGCTCTTCAGGAAGCACCTACCTATGTATTTAAAAGGAAGACTCATCTTTGTGCTGTTTACAGTTTGAATATGTGAAATAATAATAATAAAAAAAGACTGCACATTCCTTACCCTTCAGGTAAACCCTGCCTGTGCTTCAGCCTTGTCTTGCCTCCTGAGATTTGTGATCACAGATACCATGTATCTATTGTATGTGTGTATTTTTCTTATCAACCAAGCCCCAGAAATGGTAAAGCTTTTTGGCTTTTATCCTACCTGGATTTGGCTAATTTAGTGCTTACAGAAGTTCAGAACCAATTAATACAGTTTTCTACTGTGATTCAGTAACCACAGGGCAGATATTGTGACTGCTCCTAAGCATCGCTCTGAGCAACCTAATCTAGTTTAGGACGTCCCTGTTTACTTCAGAGCATTGGACTAGATGACTTTTAGAGGTCCCTTCCAACCCAAGGTATTCTATGATTCTATGGCATTGTCCCCACCACCTCATCCCAGCTCTATGAAGCAACATTCAGCAGCACTACTACTTCTCCATCCTCCTTTCTTACTTTACTGGCTCATTTTTCTGTCAACTAAGGGGAAAGGGAATAATTAATAATATTGTTCCTAGCAATTACATCTGTGGTTACTGAATATCGTCACTGAATACTTTTTAACATTGTCAGCTCTTAAAGAAATGCTGCTCTCTTTTTTCACTTAAACCTGTGGACCATTTTCTTATTATGAGGAAACACCTGTGATATGCATATGTGCACACATGTTTACACACAAACGTATACAATGTTATGAGAAAGAAGGGAAAAACTACTTCCAGACATGCATGTTGCTATAAGGAAAGAAAAAAATGTCTAAGTGATAATAAATACATGACCTCTTTATGTTTGTTATTTCTAACTTCATAGAACAACACGGTTATTTATAATACACTTTCTTTCATCAAATCAGACTGTTCCATTCTACTTATAATCACAGCCACATTCACAAGTCAACTTATCATCACAGCAGGATCTTCCAGCTCTGCCTACATTTTATTTACAAACTAGAAAGGAAGTTGTTAGCTTAGAAAATTTGCTACAGATACTGTGGCAGACCTGAGGACATCAAACTTAGTAACAGAGAGATAAATTAACTGATACTGGGCAAAGACAAAAAAAAAAAAAAAAGAGGTCAGTAATATCATCTTCATTACTCAGAAAGGTTGAGAACCATTGCAAGCCTTGACCAAGGAGAAGACAAAGTATTAACTTCTACACTACATGATCCATTGAAAATATAATAATCAAGCATGTCCTCCTATGGTTAACCATGGTAATGGCCATCTGTGTGAGAAACCTGAGAAAATATTAGGACTGTAGAATTGCTTGTGCTTACTCACACTGGGCATAGCAGGTGTACATCAGAGTTTTGTCTACAGAGTCCTCCCTGGACTAAAATGAAGAGACAGAAAGAAATTTTCCTTAAAGCCAAGTCAACTTCTTGCTATCAGAAAAAAAATCTATCTTTGAAAATTAGAAACAGCAGGAAGTATGCTGTAGTGAATGCTAAATTAATTTCTTTTGAAAACTTATTTCAAACAGTATTTGATTAAAAGACAATAAAACATGCTTTAAATCTAGAAAAACATGGCTGAGGCAAAAGTAGTATAGCTGGTAAGGGACAACAGTGTTGTTATTTATTTAGCTCTTGTAAAGGCACCCCAGTCAATCAATAGCTGTGCATGTACTAAGGCAGTAAGGCTTGTATAAAGATGCTTATCAGAAATCCATGACCAACATTCCACTTTTGATTACAGTGCTCCAGACTGTCCACAATACTGCTGAAGACTGTATGCCTCTTTGACAAGTCATATTGACAGAAATAATAATATAGAAACCACAATTCCTAATATGCATATCTAACTGCACAGCCAATTAACCACTATGCTGTCTGAAATTGCTTTGTTACTCATTTTATTCCAACTGATGTTAATACTTTGGCAGCCGATGGGGATAATAACTGATGGAGCATATTGGAAATTTTGAAAGGGGATATAAAATTTATATAATTTAAAGACGTGGAGAAAGCTGCTATGCTTTACAGTCTTAAAACATGAAAATGTCTCCATTATGTGTAAGAAGAGCTCAGAGCAGGAGAACTAGTAAGTGTTTGAAAATCTGTGAAAGAAAAGGACATACAAAAAAAAGATTGTGATATACAAACAGGTTTAAAAAGAAAAAAATCTCTCTCTAAAAATTGCAATTATAACATGAAGATGAAACATTTTCACTTCTACCTCTAATATCACATTGAGTAGCAATGCTTGAACATCTGGCAACATTTACATTTGATGTTTAATCACAATATAACCCTTTTCTGCAACATAATAAATGCTATTTAATTTACCCTAACCCCTAAAAATATTTGTTTTATTACTATTATACTGGAACAGCTATTTCTGCATATATGGAATAGCTATTTCTGCATATACAAAAAAAAGACAACAAAACAAACCCAAACAAAACATAAAACTATTTTCTATTTTTAACCAGACTAGTAAGTCTTCCCTTGCAGTTTTCTCACAAAGATAAAATGATACCTATACATCACATGCAAATTTTTCAAAGATATTTTAGTCATATTTTTCTCAAAGGTGGTGTAAATTATTTGCCTGCAGTGTTGCAATTCTGATCCTGCTATTCTTACTGGGCAAAAGCTCCCATGGAGTTCAACAGGCATCTTCACTGAACAAGGGCTGCCTGATCCAGCACACAGTTTGGTACTCTAGTAACAAACGGCATGTTGATGATTCTGCTACAGAAGTCTCTCTAAATGGACATAATGTGGATGAACTCAGTGCACATAAACTTCAGCTACAATGGTGAAGCAGAGACTGGAAGAAGCTGGCCTAGCTGAGAAGTGTGAGATCAGTATGCATATTTCTGCTTCCACATCACTTTCTGGATAGAAAAAACTGAAGGAGGGAATGTGTTGTGGTAACACATCATCCCGGTGCTCAACTCACCTCCAAAACATGTCAAGTTTTCTTCCTCAAAGCCCTCATTTTCCTCAGACTCTTTTTCCTGTTCAGGAACTCCCTCTGCTCAACCTCTTAAATCCCTCTACTATCTCACCACTGAAGTCCCCTAGCACTTCCCAGTCCTTAGCTACCACTTTCTTAATAACTGGTCCCACTGCCCTATTTCCTCTACTTCAGAGTGCCCCAGCTCTTCTTAAAACTTTGTTCTGTATCTTGGTCATAAGTCTTACCTAGTCAAATACCTTCTGGCACTATGCTAACCTGGGTTCTTAGATGCACCACCCCTACACATCCTGTTCAGCTCTTTCTGTTCTTCCTGTGAGCACGTCAATCCTATTCCCTTACCATTTTTGCCTTTTCAAGCTCATACCAACATGCAGATTTCAATAGTCACCTCCTGGCTCCTACTCTGGCAGATTGAAAAGACGACCCAGAATCAACTTATATTTATAAGGAAATAGCCTGAACAAGATCCTAAGAGCACAGAAAGAATACCCAAAATAAATGGACATGCTGTATTTGTCATTTACTAATTGAAGAATTGGGGTGCAATAAAAGGACAGCACAGAAAAGACTGTGTGGAGGAAAGAAAGGGTGAATGAGGATGATGACAGCCATCTATATGCCTACAATTTTAACTTCTTACTTATTCAACATGCAATTTTCACTTCACACATCGTGTGAAGTGGATTCCATTGTGTTCCTGGATTCTTAAAGAAACTACCTTTCTTCATTTAAAGTTACTGAGAAAGTTGCAATTTCTTTCCTTTTATGTGGGCTTTGTCATGGACAGTCTGTGTTTTTGTAATTTAGAGGCACTGCAGTATAAGCTACTCTATCTACTCCAAAAAAAAGAGATTGCATGGTAGATATAGATATAACAAAAGCAATAGCAGCCTTCTTAGATGGAGCAAGGAGATATGAACATCATATATCATCAAAGAATCCACATGCTGCAGAGACCACTGGAAAGCACTGAGAAGCCTAGGACTTAGACATTTGTGAACAAGAGTCTCCCTCTTACTTCTCTGTTCTCCTCCTTACGTTGTTGACGTCATGATCCAGAGACTTATTTTCTTATTCCTTCCTGCAGTTAAAACTAAATTCTTTCAGCCATCTTTCACCTTCTTGAGCTTAATGAGACTCAGAAAGCAAAAAAAATCATTTGGTTAGGCTTGAAAGATGTTTAATTTTTATCGGTATATTAAAAAACTCTGTAGTGAACTACTTTTTTTAATAGGGTGAGTTAATTGCTTGGTTGGAATTCTGTTTATCTCTCTGTGATGCACAATACTGTCCACTAAAACCACATGAGATCATACTACTAAGCAAAATCCCAGCAAAATTACCTGACAAGAGTGTTAGCAGCAAGATTGTGGTTTGTTTTTTTCAAAAGAAGTGGAATATATCCAACCATGCTGGGCTTCTGGCTTTCCTTAAACTATTGCCTGGAATTGGCTCGACTCAAGGAAAACTGAAAGAATGAAAAAATCAAAGCATTTGCCGAGAGGATGGGGTGGGGATGGGCAGCGTTAGCCAGTGCCAGGAGTAGAGGAGGAGGGTGTGGATGTCTGAGAACTGTGGTGACATTTACTGAATGCCTGGGTAAAGTGGTTATTTCTCCTTCCTTTGACACTTCTGATTCACAATATTAAAGAGAAACACTTCCACTGAGGATCGACTAATTGACCTACCCTAAAAGCTCTTTTAACAGGCATGATGTTACGAAAAGCTGACAAAGTTACAAAAAAAAAGCACATATGAGGTCACTGTAAAGATTACAACTTTGACATACAATTGCATTAGACTAGAACAGAAGAACTGCAAAACTGAATGGAGCTAATGCTGAAGGATACAAGCCTGAGAATCACATTCTCACTCTCACCTGGCTAAACCAGCAGGGTTGAGACCATGAGAAGGGCACTCTGACCTCGCGAAATAAGCACCCACCTTATACCCAGTTCCCTCTGACCAATTCTTAGAAATGCAGTGGTGGGCTCCACAGGAGCTGTGTCCAACCCTGCCTCAGCCAGAAAGTGAAATTCTTCTGTGGGGCTATAGAAACAAATGGTAACACTTCTCTGGAGAACAATGAAAGGAACTAGATGTTTTAAAATATTGTTGGATAGTAGAATTTCAGATAAACACAGAAAAGCAAAGACATTTAGAGTTATCAGGTAAAGATTCTGAAATGCCTTCTTATGAGATGTAACAACCTTCATTTTGTAAAATCATCTACTGAACTTCTGGAGAGGTTCCTGGGCCTCCCTATGAAGTCTTATATAGCAGCTCCACCACTTCCATCTTTCATTTTCTGTAACAAGGCTCGTTTCTCCTGAGAAAGCTGCCTTTTTACACCATCACCTTCTAATTAGGTCCAAGGCAATTTTTTTAAAAATTGGCAAGAGGTGCGATTTTAAAATGCATTTAAGGAATTGTAGCTGGTACCTCTACAATCAAATTTCTTTTCTCCTCATTCTTTTAGACTTCTCTCAAATTAATAGCAAGCCCTTGAATGATATTCTGATATAGCAGAAATAGAAAGAATAATAAGCACATACATGTATCTGTACACACATAAATCTTTAATTTTCCCCTTTGAGCACATACAGTACAGAATATGCAGCATCCTCAGTTGTGCACTGCCTCGATGCATTATAGAGGAAAGTGGTGGCCTGAATTTCTCAGTCTCATTTGTTTGTTGTTGTTTCATTAAAACAGATATTTAACTTTTTTTTTTTACATGAACATGCTTCAGAAAAGCCATTTCTGTGCACTTCTCATTTCCTATCCAGTTGAATATTAAAGGGTATTTAGCACACAGTGGGAATTTTCAGTTAAACAATACTATCGTATTCACTAACACTAGCATTGTTAATCACTGGG
>VWZY01005111.1:279829-444583 GCA_013399075.1 Chloroceryle aenea | reverse complement strand
CCCCCGCGACCGAGGGTGGGAGATGTCACATTTAAAAGCGAAGGTCTGCGCTCAGAAGGGAAACATTTCACCCCACGGCGGGCTCCGCACCCTCCGGAGGCAGCCGCAACCCCTGCAGTACCGCACCTGGGCACGGCAGGGTGTGTGAGCCGCACGCTCCCGGCTCGGTTTTCCCCTCCCTCCCTGCCTCCCTCCCTGCCGTAGATCTTGTGCCATGCCTTCAGCAGCATGAGATCATGGGTGCGGGGTGCGGATGCGTGAAAGGGAGAGGGCGAGCAGTGGGCGTGAGAATGCTTTTTTATACATTTCGCGTTAATTTAAACGAAAACCACTGCAATTTGCTGAGGCACTTTCCAATTCACGCGGATGCGGAGGGAAGTCGCAACCCTTACTCAGCTGCGTAGGCTCAGGAACGAGAAAGGCATTTCGCGCTCGCTCTGCTCTGCCCAGGGTGGGTTGTTTCCCTCCTACCCCAGAGAGGAGAAACGCTCTTGATGGGGGGTTATGCCTCGGACTACGCACCGCGACGAAAACACCCCGAGACCCTCGGAGCAGGGGCAAGGGAGCGGTAGGTCCTCCCTGCCCCAGGGGCAGTGCGTTTTACACCCCTCCCTTCCTGGATACACCGCAACGCGGCCTCGCTTCCTGCTCCAAACTTTTGCAAAGACGCCGAGGTAAATTGTGAAAAGATATCTTCACGCAGGGATGAAAGCCCTCTGGGAAAACCAAAAACCCCACGGGTTCAGCCCCCACGGCCTTTCTGCGCTTCGTGGAAGCGCACACACGCAGCGGGGCAAGCCCGCAGGAGAGGGGTGGTTCACCGCCAACCCAGCACCGCACGCCGGCCACGGGGGAGCCGTTCTCCAGGGCAGTGCTTCTCCTCTACCACCCCCGACTTGGCATCGGGCTAGGCGGCTTATAAGGAAGCCAGTGACTTTTTCCACCTCAAGAAGCTTCAGTGTAAAGGAAGAAACACCATTTCTTTTTTTTTTTTTTTCCCCAAACTATCAGCTTATAACTGCTATGCATTGTCACCTCTTAAAAATTAGAATGCAAGAAATTCTCTAAGTTTCAGAGTTCAAGAAAGAAGGAAAAATTGAGATAAATCTTAAAGAAATACAAGCATGGATTTGCCAATCTCCTAAAATTAAAGCCCCTGATGTATATTTCCTGTTCGTGCAAATAATACATGTGAGAAATTTTACCCATAAATGCCACTAGGTTTTCTATCAATCTGACTCAGGAAATAAAATATTTCAGTCAGTCCCTGGAATCAGTTTTTCAGTAAACTGTTCACACATTGCTGCCGTTTTAGAAACATGCAGTAGCTAACTGACTGTTCTTAATGATTCTAGACATCCTACAGACAAGTAACTTAAAATTGTTATCACTTCTCTGAAATAGAAAGCCTGTATTGCCAACTGTGTAATGATACAGTTGGCAACACAGTTGTTCAGATACAATTTCAGTGGCAAGTCCTGTCTAGACTAACTTCTGCTTTAAGACCTCCATCAAGAGCTTTATTCTGCTACCTTTTAGTGAGAGCTTCCCTGTTAGCGTCCAGAAAAGCATGGCTGGCTCCCTGTTGCAAGGTTCCTGTTAGGTGTAATCTTGCAACAGAGTCTCTTCCAGCCTCAGCCTCGTTTATTCAGCTTTGGTTGAAGACACACTTTGGTGTGGATTCAGTAGGACTCTGTATAACCATTCTCCATGTTATTGGTAGCTTAAGCATCTTCATCTAAATTCTTACTCTATATGTCATCTACTGTGTCAGGGAGGCTAAAAGTACTCAAATATGAAGGACAAATGAATAAAATGTTTGGGTACTTCAAAAGTGCTTCACTTAATATTTTACTGAAGATAAAAAGGTGTTCAAGTGTTTGGCATTATTAAATGTGTACTATTTATGCAGTGCGCACACATAACTGCCGCCAAAGTTTCGAGTTTAAATCTGTGTTTGGAGACTACTTATCTAAGTTTTTTTCATCACACAGATTATAATGGGTCATTTTTAGGTTTTATATTACAATTTTAACCACTACTTAGGGACTGTTAAATTAGTGAATTATTTTGCTGCTGTATCCAAACCAAGAGCTGACGACACAAAGGCCCATCTCCACAAAGCTATTTAGGCATCTAACTCTTATTTAAGGACCCAGTTAAAATGTGAACAAGGCTTTCTGTGTATGGCAAAGCGCTCAGCACCTTGTATGTACTAGCTCTAATTTTAATAACATTTGACATTTTCCTGGCTCTGCACTCTGAACCAGAGACAAACAAGACGGGAACTATCCAAGTTATCTAAAGCAGTGCCTGGGTGAGAAATGAGGAGAAGTAATTTGCAGAAAATATAAAAAAGATTGAAAGTGGAAAGAATAACAGGAAGATGAAAAAGAAGGTGGAGAAGGAAGTGTGTATGAAATCAGGTGAAAGGCAGACGGGCACAGGAAGGCAAAAGAAGGAAAATTTATGGACTACAATAGTCTCTTGCTTAGTGGTTTTTTGGTTGGTGGGGTTTTTTTGTGTGTGTGTGATAACAGCAAACACTTCTTTCCTATTTGAAGCAAAGCTTGGTAGTCAGATACTTCTAGTCTTTTCATGTTTTATTTAAAAAGCTTAATTGGGTGCCTTAGCATCAGAGTTAAGCTTTTTAAATGAAAAGTAAAAGTTAAAAGCATCTGCAAGTAAACATTATAAAAACTGATAGTAAGCAGTATTTCTTCTTTAAAATACTTTCTCTTTTACTCCCTGCTGACATGAGTATGAATCTTTGTTAGCTGAGGACTATCTGAAGTTTAAGTAATCTGGTTTTAATCCTCAAAGGCACAAAATCATGTACTCCCACCACAGTCAACATTGTAGTACCAGTCTGTGAAGGTTCACTCAAAAGAAGGAAGAATTGGTAAAAAAGAAGGCAATATACAAGGGTCTGTGTAAATAAATAAATGTCCCATCACCAGCGTAGCAAATCAAGTGTGAAAATAAACCATAACGTTCACAAGGTAGTTTTTAGTGTTTTGGAAACTTAGCTGAGTGAAGTTAATTTAATAGGTTTTTAACCCCATTTAACACTTACTCTGTGCAGGTCACATTGATAGGAAATGTGACTTTTAATGAAGCTATTTCCACAAAGTGAACTCTGTTAATACCAGTAGGTTCCTAAGTTTGTGAGCAAAAATATCCTTAATTGTAAAGACACATCTTTCTCAGGCTGCTTCTAATGCCATGATCCTGTAAACACCAAATGCTCCTAAAGAAGATTTATGTAAACTAAAAAAGTACTTCCATTAGTATAATTTACATTACTCCCTCGAATAAAATAGACACTTCTTGCTGGTCTGACTATATCTCTCTACACCCTGATTCTTGTCAATACAGCTAAGATGAACAATTCTGGAGACACTAGGAAAACCTAAGTGCAGACCATGCCTTAGGCTAGCAGAAGTTGTCAGTTAAATTCAGGGCTTCTTTAGAGTTTAAGTGTTGCCTTATGCAACCAGGCTGTCTCTGGCCACCTCTGTGCTACAGAGATTAAATCCTACACTTAGTGTTGCAACGGCCATGCTTAAATTCCTGAAATTCAAGAGCTGTTCAGCAAACTCAGATTAAAAAAAAAACCAAAAACCACAAAACCAAACAACAAACTCCACAAATATGTAGCAGTATTACAAGGAATACTATTCAATGAACACTTTAACACCCTTTCTATGTTTTTCTATTATAGTTTTTGTCCACTACCATGTATGGAATCTCACTTCATCAGAAAGCCTGTGGACATTTTGTAATTACAATTAAGCAGGCCAAAACTTATGTTTATCCATCCTACAGACAGTGGCTTAGAGAAGAAAATATTCAAGCTTTTGCTTACACTTACCACTACAAACTCTGATGAATTTTAAGACCTCTACACAGGATCTCCCAATACTAAAAATGTCTGATTTTCAGACGTTTCAATGTCTGACAACACCGGAGGTGTTACTTTTGCTCTTTTAAATGGCAAAGTCTCTTTTCAAAGCCAACTAATGCAAGCTACTAAACCAAGGACTTTGATCCATGTTAATTGTGGCTAGTTTGTGTCCTAATCCTACATATTTAGGGCAGAAACTGTTTACTTTAAAAAGGAAAATGACAAACTTTATCATGTGAACTACTCAGAGACCTGGAAAGTGAAAATACAATTCTAGGAGAGATGGATGGAGTATTTGTGCAGTCATAAAATACACAAAAATTCAAATTTTTGGTTACCATGAAAAAAGTTTGTAATGGAAATACTTAGACTGCTTTCTCTGTAGTGCATATTCTATCTACATGTATAAATCAAAATAAATCTTGGTACAGTTAATAAGTCTTTCCATCCATAAATCTGTCCATCCAAATAGGCTTAAATCTTCATAATAAAGGTTTCCTGACTCTGTGTGTATTAAAGATGGAAATATAATTTCTTTCTCTCTATTCCTCGCTGTCAAAAGCAAGATGATTTTTATTTTATTTCATTTTATTGAAACTATGACCATAAACCAGATCCTTTCAATTTGGAATTGAAGGGGCTGGTAGGAAAACATTTTCCAATGGGGAATTTAGCCTCTGAAAGGAAGCTCCGTCTTGGTCTGAAATAACCCTGGTTGGTCCATCAGTCATCAGGGCACTTTGCCAAATCCATCTACCACTACTTGCATTAGCCCTGGTCTGACTTGCCTTGAGAAGGATGGCTCATACTCCACTGGGGTTGTCACTGGGCTTGGCATTTGCTGGCTACCAGTGCTGCAATGGTACTTAATTTTTTTAAATTTTATTCTATATTGGTCCAACTTTGGACAGAGGGTGCTAACACTTCATGGAGGTTCCCCCTTTCATTCCAACATAAAGCCAAAGGAATTAAGGGCAAATCCACATTATATATACACACATGGAGGTATTTAAGAGAATTGTAGTCCTGTTTCAAGCAGGCTGTACTCATGTTCTCTCTGGACTACTGCATGAGCAGTTAATTCTGTGGGCAATTAGACTGCTGCAGAACCTGCAAAAATCACTCCGATTTCTACCAGTGCTGCTGCAGGAATTGGCACTGCGCTGTCACAGAAAGGAGAGATCCCTGACTACAGCTTCCATGCTACTAATCTGAACTCCTCAGCAAATGTTCCAGCTAGGTACATGAAAAAAAAAACAGCCAAAAACAACCACCAAACAAACAAAAAGCAGCACCAAAAATAGGCTGCAAATTAGTATCAAGAATTTTGATGAAATAAGTGACAGATGCCAATAACAGAAAACTGGAAAGAGCCCGTGTTGTGCTCTTTCATATCCAGTACAAGCATATGAACTATATGCAAAGCCTGTTTATTTAAAAGGCCTCCAGAAATAGGAAAAATGTGTGTATTGGGTTGTTTGCAGTGTTTGTTATTGTTTACCATACATAATACCTGAGATATGAAATTCTATGCCAAGGACAAGCTCACACTAGAATCAAAGTGCAATGGCCCTAAAACAGGGAAATGGAGTTTAAGATCTTGAAAGGTAAAGTTGACTGTCATTTTTTTTTTTTTTTTAATGGTAGGTAGGTCTCCAAGTTTGTGGCATGCCTAAAGTTTGTAACAGTCAGGAGTGCATTTTTAAGCAAGTTTTCCTAGCAGGATTTCTAAGGTATCGCCCACTGTGATTCATGATCAGCCACACCACCCCCACCCCCTTCTCGGCCATGGTGGAGAGGTGGCTGTACAATGGAGTTCCACATCTGACTTTCCCTTAACATACTAGTCTTGTGACAATACTGTTGAAGAAAGGGATAAGTTATAGCCTGCTATCATTCTGTCCACTCTTCTAGCTCAATACACTGCTTTAGACAGCAGTAGTGTTACCAGTCACCTTTAGAAATAATGGAATTTAAAAAGCAGAGTAAGAAGACAGCATTAACTTCTGGCATTCCTAACTTTTAATTGTCCAAATACTTATTTAGCTTTAAGCTTCTTTCTCTCTTTGCTCCTCCCTCCTCCCCTCCACCAAAAAAAAAAAAAGAAAAAAAAAGAAAAAAAAAGTATTGTCACTATTGTGCAGAAACTGTATTTGTTTGTAGTGGCAAGCAAATTTTCTATAGCTGAGTTATGAAGCTCCCAACATACAGGTCTAAAATGAAAATGCTGACATAATCTTAAATGTAGTGGCACAAATACTGCCACTACAATAATCCTTGTAATCTAATATATTAGCCCTAGGGGGATGGAGACTCAATTGCTGGTCTCAGACAGCCTTTCTGAGGCTCAATTCAAATTGTATAATTATTCTACATCCTTCAAGTTCTTTAAAATACATTTCAAATGCAGTATTGTACATTCCAAAACATTTGTTCTTCAGAAACTGATTTTGCTTTTTTTCCCCCCACTTTTATAGAGATATATGATCTCAGAGGCACATGAAAAATCATTAATCAAGTTTATACTGTGTAACACTCTTTTGTGTGTGAAAGACTTACTTTTTTTTCCAGATTTCCTCAGTTACGTTGCCAAGGTGATTCCCCTAGAGAGCCATGTGTTTATCTTGACAGGTGTTAGTGAGATCTGTGGAATCTCAGTGGAATTGTTACTGGTTGCTTTGAGGTACAGTAGAAAACATTAAGTCTGCAAACTAATGAACTTACCTTATTAAGTTCTAAATAAAATAAACCACAGAGTAAGTTGGATTAATCTACTAATGCCTTTCTAATGAAGCTTTTATTGGGCATATGGTGTGGTCTTGATATTTTCCTCATATAGCTAGCACAAGCAAAAACTCAAAATAAAACCCACATGTATCTCTCTGTTGCATACTAGTATCAAAAATTGCTATCAAATTTATTTTCAGATTACTATTTTGCTAGCATGATCTTTGATTGATTTGCAAGACTAAATGGATAAAAAAATAAAAAGCAGTCAGATTAAAAAAAAAAAAGGAGTCATCATTGATCAAAGAGAAAGATACAACTACTACTGTTGCTAGGGGAAAAATATAAACTGCTGCTGCTAACTTATAATTACTTTAAAATGCATTCTGTGACCTGTTCTGACAATGTCAGGGAATATTGTAACTTCTGAAGTTAAATAATCATTCCTTAGTTACAGTCCATTAGTGTTTTCCAGACCTGAGCTGCAACAAACTACATTTTGGTAATGCATGTTAGGAGCAATGAAACAATAGGTGTTTTTAACAAAAAGGAATGAGTTTTAAGCAAGGTGAAATGAGATGATATAATTTTCAGCCAGCTGTGCCTTTTGCTTTTAATTGTGATTTTCTTTGTATATGTAGTACAAGATCAGAACACACACACACAAAAAAAAAGAAACCAAAAAAACCACCACAAAACAAAACAAAAAACTAGCACTCCTTAGCAACATTCGCCCTCTGGGAACACACTGCTGAATTTAGGTATAAACCCATAATGGCATCTCAAAGAATAGCAATATCTCATATACTTCAGCTTTGACATACTTTTCAAATCCTTCATTTGCTTTTTTCAGTTTCCCACTGTCCTAGTTGCCAGCTGGGGTTAACCCATGGCACCCACATAAAGTTCTGGTTTGATTTCTTATTTGCAAATGCTCATTTGAGACAAAAAGCAAAGCTCTCTCCTCCCTTTATTTACTTCAAAACAAATTAGCAGCCAAGTTTTTCTAGAGGATAAGAAAATAGATACAATGAAAACAGAGTGAGAATATAGTTTTTCTTTTCGTCAGCACCAGCAGCCAGAAACAGTATGAAAGCAATGGATCATGAAGAAAAGCAATTTCCTACTTCAGGGATTAAGCAATGCCCTCTTTTGTAATGTTAAATGAAAGTTCTAGTTGTTGTGGATTTTTTTTCCAAGTAATACTGATGTTTTTTCCCCCAATTTAAATAGTCACTGGAGAAGCTCCAATAGAATCCCAAATACATGACTTTCTAGCCAATCAGTAACACAGATAAAAACCTTTATGTTGTACTTTGAGCAGGCCTATTGATAGGGCAAGAAAAATTAAGATACTACAGAAGCCAAAGATAACATATATGAAGGAGAATATCTGGTGATATGTGTGCTCTGTTCTTTTCCTAAGGACAAATATAGGGGATTCTAATATAGAAAATAAAGACACTTTTGTTGAAGCATTCAAATAAAGATACCTACCTACAATTTACTGTCATAGTATATATCTTTCATCCAGTGACATTGCAAAACTCCTGTGATGACACACGGCTAGACTATCAGGTGACGTACCAAACCCTCATCTAAAACATTATCCTACACTTCCCTTCGGTAGTATGGAAAAAATGGAAACTCTATATTCTGCCTCTGCCACAGCTTTTCAAGTGCAGCCTTGGGCAAATCAGTATGAACCATTACTCACTTAACAGTTATTTGACAAGTTAAGTCAATGTATTAGTCACAAGGATGTAGATTATTTGTAAAAGTAAGGCTTGGTAGAATTACACCCTTCACACCAATGCTGAAAGGTTTCAAAGGCTTTCCTCTTCAAATGATACTAAAGAATGTATTCAAGGATTACGTCTTCTACACCAAAAGTTTGTATCTATAAACCTCTGTCAAGAACATTCAAAGCAGCTTTAAAGCCAATACCGTGTTTAAAGCACTTTGGGATCACTTCATCATAAATGCCAATATTTATAGTAATTATGGATTCACTGGACCTCCTTAGTTTTTATACATAAATAAGAATCCTGTAAATACATGATCAAATTTGCTTAATGGGACCACCTGTATGTGAAAGCATTGTCACTGTAAAGAGACTTTGTTGGATCACACTTGTTCTTCATAGCATGTATGCAAAAAATAAATGCAACTATCAAGAGGCTGGAAATAGAAAATCATTTAATTCATACCCATGTTTTGTTTTTTAATGAATTACATTAAAAAATTTCCCAGCTCAGTCAAGGCACCTGCTATATAATTAACATGAAGAGTCACAACCCACTTATCTTTTAAAACCAGGTTGTAACAGGAAAGAAAATACAAGACTTTTCAGCTGTAACTTTATGGCTCTATCAAAACTTGCCTAATTTTACCTATTTCATGCATAATAGAAGATGTATTCAGAGGAAAAAAAAAAAACAAACAAAACATACATATTCTTAAAGGCTTAGAAAGCTAGCAGTTTTCTTTTAACACCCTTGGATCTAATTTTGTTTCTAACAAGTAAAACAAGAAGAGTGAGGCCCTAAAATGGATAATGGTCTGAAACAAGTTCTCTGAATATTTTCACATGCTAAAACTATCATAAATGACAACAGAAAATTTGGGTGCGTTACTGTCCATCTTTGGTTACACTGTTCAGCATTACTTCCCAGAAAAGCTTAGGGTTTTCATTACGAAGTTTTCAAAAAACACCATTTTGAACCACTAGGATATAATAGCTCTTCCACATTTAACAGAATGTCAGTTCCTGGAGCTGTTTTTTCTTTGATGTGCACAAAGTACTGCCAGTAATTTTAATCAAAATTATGCCATGCACAAGAGGAAGACAATCACATAATATGAATTATCATGTTTTTTCCATGTCCCTGCATCTCACAGAACTGTCATTTTGTTAGAGGAGTTCATACTCTATATGCTACTGACTTGTGGCTCCTTTGTTTCAAAAAAGCTTAGTACTATTGTAATTCTTCTCATTCAGCTATATCAAAGTGCTTTATAAAGAAATAAAAACAGTGGAGCTGAGAAAAAAACTTGCAGTGACACTTTTTTCATTTGGTAACATGAAAAGGTCCCAAATTATATGTAGTGAAAAATAAACACAGTATGAAAATTAAAGAATCATATTTTTAGAAAAGATTTCATTTTAAAAAAGATGTTCCCTTACATATTTTTGTTGTGGTCTTAAAAAAAAAAAGAAAAAAGTCTGTTCTGTGTCACTAATTTTTTAGTTGGGATTGAAAAAATCTTCTCTGAAATACTTTCTTTTCAGATCTGCCTCTAAACCTAAAATTAGTCCATTCCTGCATCAGGTCAAGTGGAAGGAGATAAACTGTCTGTACAAGCACCTAACAAGGATACAGTCTGTTCATCAGCTACATAACAGGGCACATGGTCTACCTTTTGTTGCATAAAAGAAAGATGTGTTTCTTATCCTCCTATTGTAGCAGAAAGCAATTGCACTTGCATCGTATGGGACAATGAGCAGACCTTGGCTGACCAAGAGTGAACTTCTGCACAAGAACTGCAATCACACCAAAGGTTTATGAATTACAATGAATACAAGAGCAATGCTCATGTTGCCATATACTTTTGAGTTCTGATACACTTCCTGTGGTCAAAAGCAACAAAGCAAGAGTTGAAAGACGGGTGGTTGGATGGTTTCAGCCAACATCCCATTGACCTGAATGGAATTTACATAAGCCAAAAACCTGGATGCTACCTTGGTAGCAGCAAAATCAATATAAGCTATTAAATTTTGGAAGCCATTTTTAATTCTCTCCTGCTTCACACTAATAATCAATTTATCATTAATACAAAAAGAGATTGAACAATGTTTATGCCATTAAAAGAAATATCCATTAGATATACAGTATAACCCACTAATGCATTTGATTCTCGTGGAATTCCTCCAGAACACTGGATCTATATACTTTATAATATAATTATATTTAACTGGTAATGCACTATTGAATTCTACAGGAAGGAAATAGCTTACAAACTTAAACTTCTAAAGTAACTTCTCTAATCAAGATGGGCTTCAATTATACAACTCAGTATAAAAGATATAAAAATGTATCATTGTTAGTTTGCACTTCTTTCATTTTTTTATCAAAGGAGATTTATAATGTGTCAGCAATACAGTAAAGGCTTTCTTCCCCTAAAGAAGCTCAGAAATAAGCAGATTCACAAGATAAGTTTTCTAGAAGAAAAATTCTAATTATGCATTTGAAGAAGTTTGCTTCTTCCTTTCTAGTACTGCTAGAGTACAGGAAAATGTTCATTGTAAATATGAGTAGTAGCAGGGAATTCCTGCATCACTACTCAATAAAGACCCAAACGGTGAATAGCAGTGAAGCTTTCACTGATTTGTTTAGAATCTCTAATTTAATCTCTTCATATGAAAACGACAAAGAGCTGTACCACTGAGGGTTTTGGTCACAGTGATGAGATCAGCAGTATCTCATCAATGTTTAGCCATAGATACATAAACCTCATTAGGAAGTTTTCTGACCTAGGTGACTATAAACACAAGGACTGAGAAAACCAAGAACATTAATATAAACCTGGCCATTAATCTGCAATGTATTATTTCTCTCCTGGTAAAAAAAGATTATCAAATTTCTGTTAGTGAAAAATATGAGTCAAACACTTTGAAATTAGCATATTTTGATCACTCGATATCTTGTTGTGGTAAACAGCAAATGTATTTTCCTTCAAGACAAAGATTTATTTCCATATAATTTCAATTGATAAATCTTCAATAAACCATGATGATATTTATCTAATAGATATGTGGGAGAGTAAAATATTCAGTACTACTTTTGTCTTTAGTTGCCTAGTTTCAGTGAGAGCCTTCACTCTTGAACATGGTTCAGGGTGACACCATGAGTCGGCATCCACTTACAGCATGCTGTAATATACAGATGCAAGTATAGCCTGCAAAATTGTGAAGTAATTCTTCCCTTCAGTTCAGCATTAATAAAGCCTCAGCAGGAATACCATGTACTGATTTGGACAGTACACTCCAGGAAGACATGAGCCAATTGAGAGAAATGTGAGGAGAGCAACATGACCAGAGTCTAGAGAACATGAGCCACGATAAATCTTGAAAGAATTAGGCTAGAGAGACAACTGAGATGGAACATGATAATAGTCTAAAATACATGAAAGGATGTTTCAAAAGAATAAGGAAACAACCTGTTCTCAACTGCAGTGATGGATAGGACAAAAGGAAATGTGCTAAATTGCAACAATTAAGATTCAAGGTAGATAGTATAAAAACCTTCTCAAGAGCAAGAATAAGGTAGCTCTATAAAAGATCACCTAGAACACAGTGGAGTCTCCACTGTTAGAATTATTTCAGAACAGTGTAAACACAAGTCTTTCTAGAACTACTCAAATACACTTTATTGTCTTTTGGGGACTGGGATGATGTCCTGCAGCCCCTTTCATGTTTATATTTATATGAACAGGACTCCTGTATGCAATCATTTGTGCTGGAAAGTATTAAACTGCAGAGACAAAAATATTCTCCCATATGCCGCACTTTTCCCAGAGTCAGTGCAGAAATTAGTAGGACTAAACTTCTTATCAATACTTTCTTTTGCCCCATATGTGATGTTACTAGAGATGACAGGTCTATTTGCCTATTTGAAGCATTTCCTTGAAAACAAAAATGAGGATAACCAACCTTAGGTAGGCCAATAGTAAACAAATGAATAGGAAAGCAAATATCACTTCACCTTAAATTCCTTGTCTAGATCACAAAACAACTCCAAGTTAATTCAAAAAAGAAGAAAATGTATCAAGCACAAAGATTTTAGATGAGGAGGAAAGAAAGGCAGTTGCATCATCACTTTTGGTTTTTGAAGAATGTCCTTTGATATATAAAATTTTAGCTGATGTATAAACATACGTGTGTATATGTGCATGTATTTGCTAGCTTTTACCATTGACAAAACCTGCCATGATTAGACCTTATTACCTAAGGCTGGACCATATTATTTACCATGACCTGTAACATGCATGAGATTCAAACACCATCATGCTCATGGACTCAGTGAGCTCAATAATATTAATTAAATAGTCTGTTCTCATGGAATTCAACCTTCAATCTTGCTATTTAGGAAAACATTTAATTTTCAAATATTTTAAATTCACAATATTTTACTGAACAATGTTTTCAACATCATGCTCTAAATTATTTTTTTCTCTGGAGCTTACTCCTGCGTGGTTCAGTTAGTTAGATCCTGTGGTGTCCTGTTTGAACTTACATGCAGACAGTTATATGTACTGAATGAAGTACCCAGTGAACAGATCTGGACAACTGTGCATGAAACTTTCAGAAGTTTCAAAACATGACTGAAAGAAGTTACTTTACAATGTCAAATTAAAACTTGAGTAAAATTTGCTTTCAATAACTATGAGGGAGACACCTGTAGTCTCAACACAGGAGAGGGCTAGGGTTACGATATATTGTTACTGAGGATAGAAAGAAGAAGAAATTCCTCGTCCCTTTCTAAAGTTATGTCTCTATAAATCTCCATCTATTACACCCCTCACAAGTCTCCTAATATTAATATTTTTTCTTTCTCTCCCTGGTAAGTTGCACTGACACAAAGAGAGATAGAGTATCTCCAGAACAAGATTCTGATGAGTAAGTAGTCCCCCTTTTGGAGAAGACTTTGCCTTTTTGTTAGTATGTAAAGTATCTCAAGATTTGTCCCTCATTTATTAAATTCATTAGAGATCATCATGACTACTGAATTTCTTTTCAGCAGGATGCTCTCTTGTCAGTAATTCCCCACACGCTATTCTTCAAAGAAACAGTTTCCTTTGATCCATAATGTAACTGAATCCCCACAACTTAAAAAAACCCCAACCTGTTGAAGCTCACTCCACCACTGCTGATAGCTGCATTTTCCTTCAAAACAATTATCCCAAAATATACTCATGCATATAAGTCTTTCTTGGCACCATTTGCATTCATTTGCATACTTTCCTTCAATTATCTAAATACAAATTTTAAAACAATTAATCCTGGTTTATGGTTCTATTCCAGATTCTTCAGCATGATAGTACATCTAGAAAATATAAAACATCTAAATAATACAAGAGTTATGATAAAAAAACCCTGAGAACAGTTGGATAAAAATAGATCTCATTATTATCAAATCAAATTCACAGCTGCAATGTCATACCCATCAAATTCAAGAATCAGCACCACTAGAGGAATGTGAAAATCCTATCCAATAGGATGCCATCAGAAGATCTAGGAAATACAGAAAGGCTGTTGAAGGGATGTGCAGAAAGTAAAACCAGAGAATGAAAAGCAGCAGAAAGCCATATTCTGTTATGGCTTTTTCTTTCTGGGTTTTCTGCTAGGAACATTTGATTTACCAGGTTGTAATTCTATCAATGGACTCAAGTGATTGCAGAATACATGATAGCAAAATCTGGTAATTCACAATTATTTATTCTCTTAATATACTTCTGAAATAGATGTTGAAATTTAGTGCTGCTCTTCTGTTAAAGGGAAATGAAGCTTTTTTTGTCATATTTCAGAAAAGCTTCAAGAATGAAATGGAATACATTTCAAATGGAAAGATCAAAGTTACCTTGTTCCATCTCAGAACACACAAAGCTAAAGATATTAATTATTTTATTCTAGAAGTGTTCTGATTGCAATTTCTTACACATAAGAAGCTTGACTTTTTGCCAAGATGCATGAAAAGGATACAACTTCACTGAATCATAACTGTCCAATTATTATATATAATCTCTGCTTACTGCTCCTGAACAAGGACAAGTTTTATATCATTATTTTCTTTCTGGTTTTCAGTAAGCCAGGAATCACTTGTTTCAACAGAACATCATGATGAGTTGCTTTTCTCTCCAAATACATTTTCCAGTGGATTGTATTTAGTAATAATAATATACAATGCAAAACCAAACAAACAAGAAAACAAACCCTTCAAGAACAACAATCCCTCCAGCAGTACAGCTAGGTTGCATTGCTTACTCTCCTATAAAAAAATGGCTTCTTTGCCTTCCTGAGAATTCACCTAATCTGCATGTGAATATTGACAAAATAGGAAGGAAAAGCCCTGTAAAGAGCCCTTTTTCTATAAAGAAAATGCCCTATATTTGGCTTTATACATCCTTTGCAACATTTCAGTGGTTCTCAGCAGTCCCCAAGAAGACTTCTGCTCCTATGCTTTCCCAATTAAGGCAATAAATATTGAAGTAATCTCATACTCATAAGTAATTTACTAAATGAAGAAAAGCAGCCATTTTTAGAAAGACTTTAGCTAAGACTATACTTAGGATGAGTCAAGTCTTAGGCTGGGTCAATGCTTTATTGCAGCTTTCTGAAACTTGTATATGTACTTTAATCATCCAGAACTATTCTATTACTGTGTGATTAACAGTATGATTTTATTTTCAGAAGTAATTACTTTTTTTTTTTCCTTGGGGGTGTGATTGCTGTTGTTGTTAAACCATAGAATGGTTTACAGGTAACAATGTTGCTTGCATATTTAAATTGTTGATAGGACCTGTAATTGCATCAGTTTGTTTCTTCTCTCCACCTTCCATTTTTAAGCTTTCCTATGTTTTGATTTCATGAACCTCTCACGTATTCATTTATAGCAACATCAAGAAGTATAAATCACACAATTAGCCCATATACTGATATAATTCAATAATCCTCCATGAAGAATAACATGTATACTTTTGTAAGGTATGGTGCCCAAATTACATCTTTATTTTCTTCAGTTATATAATAATTTCTTTATTTTTTTTTAGTGTTTTAATTATTTCCTCTTGCTACACTGCTTTTTGATATACAAACCTCAATTAATAAGCTTTACTTATCCTAAAAGTGAAAATGGTACTATGCCCATTTTCAGCTAGATGGAAATGCAGTCTAAATTAAATGAGTGTAACAGTAAATTACTATTTCCATGTTACAAGATTAAGAAAATGAGTTAAAGTCATATCTACAATAAGAACTTTAGGAACTAAGCCTAAAATATACATAGACAAATGCTTAATTGATGCATGTCTGATTTCAACACAGTAGTAACAGTTGATAGGTGAGGAATCCCTGGCTGGTATATTAACAAAGTACAAGCATAAAGAGCATTTTGGCAAATATTAAGTATGTCAGTGCAGGTAACAAAAACTTTGCATTATACTGAAAACAGGGAAACTGTCTTTCTGCAAAAAGTTAAATGCAGAAAAAAATTAAGCCAAATGCTCACCATTATTTAGTTTTATCTAATCCTAATACTATGTAGATAATACTCCAAAGAGAAAGGTTATTCTCTCTTTGCATACTAATACAACACAATACATGGAAGTGACTGGGCTAAGAATCTTTCTAGTGAACACATTTGATATTTTCTTATCGTGGACCAATCTGACTATAAATTGTTGAAGACTATTAAGGAGTTGGAGTCCAATGATAATGGAGTCACAATCACAGATTAAGTGACGGTTGGCTTTTGTTCTGTAAAGCCTTTGTTACTGAACTCAGCAGTGTCACTCCATTAGCAAAGTGGTGCTCTCTTTTCCTGCAACATGAAATACGAAGTATTGGGAATAAATTCTTAAGGCTTGCATACAGAAAGAAAATAACTATCCACTCCTGCTTTCCATCACATCCACATGATAGCAGTTTCTGTATGCAAGAGACCTGATGGAAGCACGCCAGCCAGAGGGAGTAGAAAATGTAGCACTTATCAGCCAGGGTTTGGTGGAAGAAATATTGATGAGCATTGCCATCTGATGTCTTTCAGTGATTTGCACAACTTTTGAGTAGAGATGATTCAGGCTAGAGTCATCATGTGAAGCCTAGTAGTTCTGAGCTATCCTTTAAGTACATCTGTACTCAAAAATTATGTTCCAGTTACATACCATGAGGCTATTTTTGCAAATACATTCTTGTGATGTTAGTGAGAAACAGGGAGCTTTAATTTGTCAAGATCTGCTTTTTTGCCATACAATCCTATTGCCCTCCTTGTACACATTCTCTCTAATACAAATTCTCATACAGAATCAGTGACACTATAACCTCATGACAATGACACTGGCAAACGTGTATGCAGAATAAAGCTAGAATGTGCTCCGTGCTGGTTAGCATTAGTACTGACATTGTGGTTATTCCTCTCCTTCCTCTCTCCTTAATTATTTTACTGTTCTCTACTGTAAGTAAATGCAGTAGCTAAAGTGAAAGTGATGTTCACCTACAATTCAGTTAGTGATGTTGAAGGCTAAAATATATATAAACAACATGAACAAATAATAAACAACAGTTCCCTTTAAAGGGCATATATTATTTTTTAATGGTATTTTTCAAAGCAGTCCTGTCAATTTTGATAGCATTTTAAAGTTTCAAATAATTGAAAACCAGGCAAAATCATTATGAATTCCAAGGTTTTGAATTAAGTAATTAGTAAGTTTGTATTATAAAATATTTTACCAAATACCAACTGTGACAATAGATATCAAACAACTGATGATATTGAGGGGTTTGTAATGAATATAGACAAACATTAAGCAGTTAATAATTTCCTACGTGTTTATATTAAAAGGTAATAGAGAAGTGTTTCTGATTTCCACTCCTCCAACTGAGACACACACATACACAAATTTTAACCAGTGACTTCAGGGAGATGATACCAAATAGACCACTCTGGAAAATTAGGCAGATAATGGATACAAAGGCAAATGCTTAAAAAGCTAAAACAATGGATCAAGTATACTATTTACCTATGTGAATTAGGTTTTGAAGACTGAGCATGATTGTATTTAGAGCAACAATGAAAGCCACATCACTGGTGTTGAAAAGGAAAATACTGAAGAATAGTTTTATCTGTCTACACTACAAGATACCAAAACAAAAGTTGCACAAATTGATTCAGTCTGTGTCAGAGAGGTGAAATGCAATGGCATCCTTTTATTGTCCAACCCACCTGTAATAACCTTAAGAGGAATTCCTTCAGAAAAGATGAGGGCCTAGTATAGCCACTTTCTTTTACACTTTCTCCACCTATCTCCAGATATTTATAGAGTTCTGGTTTGACTAGGTAAGTATCCCATTAATCAGGAGTGAGTATCATAACTTTATGAGAAAGACTATCATGAAATATCTCCAAGCAGAAGTACCCACCTTTGAAGCAGCATTTGCCTCTGCAGCCATATGGAAATTAGGGTTATTTTCTGTCACTGCAAATAGAACTGAACAAATAATTGACTTGCTGGCTCTTTTCCAAAGTCAAAAGAAATTATTGTTGTGGTTTATCAAAAAACATTTTTCCTAGCCAAATGAAAACTTATTATTTTTTTATTTTAGGTTTTGTTCTTTTAAAACTTTCAAGGTTTTAAAAACACTGCTTTAGAAATGAGTTTTTTAAAAGCTGTGGTTTAAAACAGTATTACATGATTTTAGCTGACGTGATTTAAAATCATTTACAGAAACGAATGAATTTTTTCAGCTGGGAGGAGCTCTAACTTCTCTCTTCATCTAACAGACTTTCCAGCATTTGGGAAGACTAGGTAGATCAGTAGATTCTGGACTTTACTTGTCCTACTGGATTTTTACAGGATAGGCTAGGCCTTTGATGGTTCAGATTTTCTTGTGAATATTTGTTCCTTTATTGTCTTTGATGATATAACCATCCACACTAATTTTGGATGTAATTGTAGGTAAGCATGGTGTTTGACCATCTGTTGCAGTAACTATAAAAAGATTTGTTCTTGTATAATACATTTAAAATTCAGTAAATAATGTTAAAGAACTAAGAACATGTCTGTAAGGGATTTCTATGGGTTTAAACATGTTTGCTTTACTCATATTGCAGACCCACTATTTTTAAAGTGGCTTGCATATAACACACTGCACATTTTGTGGTTGTTGCCTATTATGTATAATGTTTCAGTGTATGTGATATTGTTCTCCACCTCCCCCTGCTTTATATGTTCCTATGTAATTTTATGACTTTTTTTCTCTTGTTTTTGATATATCCTGCTGCTGATGTTGTATATATTACAAGGCAAAATGATGGTGATTATAAGGTCAGAATATAGAATTAGATCAATAAGGTGGGTTGTAAAACTATGAAACAAACACACACACCCCTTTACTGCTTTTGGTTTTATTTCTATAAATAAAATCAGAAAATTACTAAGGGAGTAGAGAGAAAATATGAAAGCAAGATGATACCTGGTATTATTCTTCATAAAAATAGTGCTAGTGAACACATTCTGTGGATAAATCCTCCCACAATAAAGTACTAATATTCTGCAGGAACCAGAGTTATCAAGAATTGTATCACTAAATGTTCAGAAAACAACTATTTTTGTCATTGCATGTCGTTATTTCACAGTAATCACTGTGGAGTTTCCCTTCAATTCATGCAAGATAAGTGAAGACAGAGATTTTAAAACCTGGAAAAAGTACCTTGAGCTTGCATCAAATGTTGTATAATACCTGAATTGATTCCATACACACATAGATCTGTGTTAGTCACTACCAATCTATTTCTATGATTTATTGCTTTTTATAGTAGGTAGAAGTTTGGGTTTTATTGTTTTGTTTTTTTTTTTTTTTAAATAAGGATCCCTTAATTGCAACATCCAAAGTTGAAAGAACTGGNTTTTATTGTTTTGTTTTTTTTTTTTTTTTAAATAAGGATTCCTTAATTGCAACATCCAAAGTTGAAAGAACTGGTGATTAAATAGCTTATCTCAGCATGTGAAATGGCATTTTCCCTTTCTTGTTTTTCATCAGAATCACCTTTCAGTAGTAACTTTCAACAAGGCAGTAATAGAAAGTTTGAAAGCTTAAAAAAGCTTATGATAGTAGCAAATTAAGACTACAGATACAAGCAAAGAAACACAGAAAAACCTGTGACATACCAGAATACATCAGAAAGCCTCTAGGATAAGGGAAAGCTAGAGAATTAGAACTGATTAATGCAAAGTGCACTGAAGGGATCTGAAACTGTGTCTAGTCAGATAGCTTTACTTGCTCTTGAAGACTAAAATATTCCCTGACATACCTTGAGTTTGCCCATAGATGTACTTTGTGTAATTAAGACCTGAGTTCCAGAGCCTGTGCTATTTTTTCCTGGGGATATTGGGTAAGTGCCCAAAACCAGAGGCTTAGTACTCCCCATAGAGCAGTTTATAAAAGAGTGGGATTCAAGCTCTGAACATAAGTATGTATTAATCAGAATATGTATTGCTGTGAAACTGTATCTCAGACATCAAACTTACATAACAAAACCGCAACACCATACTATAACTATTCTCTTAATTCTTTGTTTTGAAGTGTGTTGGAAACTATTTTCTCCTTATCTAACTATTCATACTTAAAAATATGTAGACTTTTTTTTCCTCTAAAAAAACCCAGTCTTATTCTGATGACTATCACAAGTTTACAAGCCATTTTCCTAGCTGTGGCATGGAAATTTGCTAAGAGGAACTGGAAGCCACTCTCATATTCTTCCCAGTGTTGGTGAAATTCTTCTCTGTGATAGCATACAGAAAGTGACAGTTAAGAATGAGATATATATATATATAAAAGCATGTATCAAGGCTTATGAAGAATAGTGCATTTTTTATAGGTACAGTAGAAATGTAAAATAATCATCAGACTCCTTTTTTATAGGTACAGTAGAAATGTAAAATAATCATCAGACTCCTTGCTTGAAGGGATTAGAAAGCGGAAGGTGCATAATTATAAAGGAAATGTTCTTCTACTCAGCACTTAATTGAGTAGCCTTAATATTGCCTAATGCATGTTGTACAACGTATGTTGCAATGTTGCATAATATTTTTGACCCAGGGAGCTGGGTGCTGTGCAAAAATCTATAACCAAGATAAAATTGCATGGAAACTTTACCATGCTTAAAAGTAGGAACCAAGTTTAGGAGGTATATTGCATACCCATATAGAAAAAGCAAGACCACTGAAACATGGATTTGGGGAACTTCAAACCTTGATGGATCTTCTGGTAATAGCAAAAAAATATTAGAAATTATTTGGAGTCTGGAAAACTAAGATTAGAAGATAATCTCAATAATACTAAAAAAGATAATCTTGTCTGAACACCATCAGAATACTGTAAAAGGTCTCAAAAAACTTAGTAAAAAATCCCATCAAAAATATATTTTACATGCTCAAAAGACATAACATGCATTACCCTTGGAACTTTTGACAGTTTGTCAGGGAGAGCCTGAAAAATGGGAATCATAAGGCTGTTAAGTTAAAAAAATTATATTTTAGGGTTTGTCATTTTGCATAAATTTAGGTAATTATAAATTGCTGGATCTTAAATTTGACCGTGAAGCTTCCAGAAGGAGCTTCAAAAGAATCTGGCAGATCCCATAACTCAGAAAGAAGCTACAGTAATTGGTAGTAATTTGTAAAATGGTACTTTTTCTTTTCTGTTTAATTGATCTCATTGTACTAAGCACTACCCTTCTGTGCAATTGAAAGATGGCCAGCCAAAGACGCTGCTTCGTTTGGTAACAGGTTTGTTGCTATAATTAAAAAAAAATAAATAAAATCACTGAACAATTGACTTCTTCTTTTTACATATAAACATCTCTGCAGATTAATTTCTGCTTCTACTTAATGAAGTACATTATTAAACTTGCTTATCAATTTATCAAACAATTGTCACCTTTGATAATATTAGAGGTGTTTCTCTTTCAAGTTATAATCTGTATGTCATTGATAAACCAATTACAGAAATGCATAATAGTGGTAATAATTTTAAAATTCAGACTTTTTTATATCACTAAAGATTGGGGCAAAACTATATATATTTCAAAATAACAGAGATAATCATACACATCACCTTACAGCCATAACCTTTCTATAAAGGAATAGACAAACTGCCACAAGGCACCAAAGACTTTACAAAACAAAACAAAAAGCTACAAATGCAAGTAGCTCACTAAAGAAGTTTTTTTATGGACATTGAGTGCAATAGAGATTGGTAGTCAGCCTTAGTAGTGGCAGAAGGTCTATCTCTACGAAGATGAAAAATGTATATGGAAAAGGATGAAAAAAAGAACTTGTGTTTAAAGCTGGATGAGGGAGAAGGATTACTAGCTGTCATTATTGACAAAGGTTTCCTACAAAAAGCCAATCACTAAAAAGTTTTGGCAGGGCTGATGATAGCATGTAAGGAATGTGTAAACAATCAGTGTGTAGAAGAGGTTCAACCAGAAAAAAAGCGTACATAAAATGCATAAGGACAGTATTAAAAACTAGAACAGCAAACTCACTACTCTTCAGACTGGATGCCCATTCTTTGTTCAACTACCCAGTTTCTGCCTTAATTTTTTCCTTCTCCATGTGGCTTCCAGATTCAGCTATCTGATGAGCCATCTTCCAGGTGCTATATAGTCTTGTTTTCCTACTGTATAATGGACGGAGTGTTGTGTAACTGGCATTATTTTGACCAGCATTTCATCATCACGGAGTCCTCTAACACAGGGAAAACTGTATAACAAAATTATTGCTCAGAAGTTGTTTGTCCAAATCTCCTGAATTCACCTGTGTTTATGGTTTATCTGGTTGTTCCCCACCCCCCCCCATTCATTTTCACTGCTGATGGCATACTATATTGGTCCAGGGCATTGAACCATGAGAAACTTACTGCAGACAAAGCTTGAAAAGCCCCCACAGTTTAATCTAATACTCATCACTGTGCACTATATATAATGTGTAGATGGGTTTGCACCAATTGAAGTACAGAGACCGACATGCATGGATTTGGAGTTTACTAGACAGACAGCTCCTAAGCAAGGGATGTTGTTCCTCTCTTCAAGTCAGCAACAGTATAGGCTGCACTGCTTAGCCTGGATGCAGCTTGCAGAAAAGTAAAAACTCTTGGTTTCCTAGCGAGATACACTAAGTAGCAAGCACGTTTTCTATTTTTTTTTACTAGAGAAACATCTGAAAGCAACTGAATTTGATAAGTTTGACTTGTTATAAAGTGATTGTGGAAACTAGTCTTGATCAGGTTCCTACTATATTTGTCTTCGTATGGAAAGGTAAGACAGTAGCAACTATAGCTACTGCTATACAGAGGGACTTCTCTGAATCCTTTCAATCTGCTTAAAGTATGACTAAATTGAAGGTGTAATGCTAATTCTGAAAATTTTAAATGCCAACATAATGCTTTTTCCACTGAGGGAAATGGTATCTTCTCTTGAACAAAAATACTTCTAAAAAGTTATTGTTTAAATCATTTAATGTGACATAACACTGCCGCAGCTTAAGACCTTTTAACCCTGATCTATTTGCATTTTTTTCAACCATTGAAAGTAGATTTTAATCTGGCATATTACATGAAAAACACACCTTTGGCACCAAAAGGTGCTATTTATAGATAAAGAGTATGAGACTGTAGGTTCCTTTCGAAAATCGCTGAAAAAAAAAAGTAAAACTATATCATCTTGTATTCTAAAAGACTTTCCATTAAGGTAGCTTCAGCTAGTAGTCTTCTTGTAAAAGACATACCATTTTTAATAATAAAGACACAATGTAAGGCTGCATCCACAGAAAGACTGCCATGTACTTGATAAAACATCTGGTAATATATGACAAACTAACATATGGTAGAGGCCAGCTGTGGACATGAAAGCTGCAGTTTCCACTCATGTTATCAAGCCCAAGTTAGAAAAAAAAAACAAAAACAAACAAACAAACACACACACACACCCCCCCCCAAAAAAAACCACCAAAAAAAAACCCAAACCAAACCAAACAAAACAAAAAAAAAAACCAAAAAAAACCAACCCTAAACAAACATCCTCCTCCCTAGTATTTTAGGTATTTTGTTATAATCTTCTTGCAACAACTCTAACATTCTTTTTCTTTAATCTATACTTCCCCCCCCCCACACACACAATTGTAAATAAAAATCAGAGGCTTTTACTATTGTAGAACACAAAATAATTGCTACTTGACAGTATAAGCCATAAGGGACTCTGCTAAGGGTATCCAACAATAGATACGGAATTCAACCTTTACCTGAAGCACATGACAGTAAGAATAGGTGGGAAAGATGAGGGGAGAAAGCCATGATCAGACATGCTTAAGTAAGTTCACTGAAACTAGCAGGCTGGGTTGGATGAGAATTGAGATTAGAATTTGGCTCAAAGCATGTCTGATATTTACTTTAAAAATAAAGAACATCTGTGAAAACTGAGAGAAGGAAAACATTTTTGATATTTTATTTTTAAACATTTGAGTAATAAAGTCCCACTCTAAGAACATAAAAAATGTCATATGTGCCATATAAATGTATATAATTCAAAAGCAAGAACTGATTTAACTGTAGCTATTATTTATCTATTTTGTCTTCAATGTACATTATGTGTATCACTTAGGACAGTAGAGAACTGAATTTTCACATTTCCTCAGAAAGGCAACTGAGAAGTTTGAGACTGAAATCTCTGGCACTGCTGAGGCACCTCAAATACTGTGTCCATTTTTGGGCCCCTTTCTACAAGAAGGCATTGAGGTGCTGGAGCATGTTCAAAGAAGGGCAACAAAGCTGGTGAAAGGCCTAAAGAACAAGACTTACAAGATGTGCCTGAGGGAACTGGGGTTGTTTAGCCTGAAGAAAAGGAGGCTGAGGGGAGACCTTTTAGTCTCTACAACTCCCTCAAAGAAGAGTTGGAGGGAGGTGGGGGGTTGGTCTCTTTTCCCAACTGACAAGTGATAGCAGAAGAGGAAATGGCCTCAAGTTTCACCAGGGGAGGTTTAGGATGCATAGGAAAAAATTCTTCATAGAAAAGGTTGTCAACCATTGGAACAGGCTGCCCAGGGAAGTGGTGGAGTCGCCATCCCTGGAAGGGTTTAAAAGACATGTAGATGCAGTGCTATAGGGATATGGTTTTGGTGGCAGTGCTGGGTTAATGTCTGGAATTGATGATCTGAAAGGTCTCTTCAAATAAAAGTGATTATTTGATTCTAATCTCAAAATTCCATGGAATATAATTATTTTTGTATAGGATTAAGTGTCTTATTTACACATTATGCATGCTAATCACAACCAGGATTTTATCCTTTCACTGTATGTGGAATACAAAGGAAAATAAATGGGCTAAATTAGTGTTGATAATAATTTTCAATGATCCTATATGGACTAAGGTATGCAAAGGACTGTATATAACCAACATTTACACTTCCTTTTTTTTCCTAGGCATAGCTACAGTTAATATATAGTCAACAACTGTTACTCTATACAGAGTGTTTCTAATATTCACCAGATCCAGATTTTTTTTTCTATGCTGCATCTTAAATGGGACTCTTGCATTGGCTAAGGTTTACCTCATTACTTCCAGCTAACATAAAACTCTTTATTAATGTTACATTATTTGGAGTCTCTATTTAAATGCAGCCTTTATCACTTACTTAGACAGCATGAGATATTTTAATTTCTGCCTACACTAAAGCTCACTGGCCATTGTGCTTGGGATATTATTATCTCAGCATTGAGCAAGCATGACATTCTACTGTGAATGCATATCTAGCAATGACAGTTAACGACAGAGTGTATGCAGGTTTTAACACGAAGCTACTCAAGTATTCTAACTTTTGGGGATAGCAGAAAAACCACCCAACATTCTGCACTCCCCTCCTGTCCGTACGCACATTTTATTTAGAGGGTAGTTTAATTAAGAAGAGAGGAAATGTTGTCCAGAGTCTGTTCACTTGACTGTACCCAAAACCTGAGTGATCAGGTGAGACACCTTTTTCAGATCTCTACTGTAGATGATTTGCTGTGAGAGTCTGAATCAATTTTCTCACATCCCAAAGGAGTGCTCCACATACCAACCTGTGAGGTGTTTCCTGGTGGAACTACTGAAACTGTTTCACTACATATGAGCCATTCAATAATCATAGGAGAAAGGACAAATTACTTGAATTTGGATGCTCTGTATGAATGTAAGCCTTAATTATCAACTCATATAATTCTTCAGTTATTTATCTTTCCCTCACCTAGTGAATATGGGACTACTCAGAAAATACAGAATAATTTCAACAGACTTTTATGAAGACTATCTAGTAGCCAGGTGACTGAAACACCCTTCCTGTATGTGGGAGACCGTGGTTAAGTTCTGTTTCAAACAACAGTGAGATAATATTCAAACTTGGTCTAATGGATATAATACAAAGAGGTGTATCTGCTTTCCCACACAATCTTTTCATTCACAGCTACCTTTGATTGGGCCCTGCAAGTGAGAGAAATGGGGAATATTCAGTTTCGGAATTTGGCCAGGATATAAGCTGCACATATTAAAAGGATGTGAGGAAGAAGCTGTGCAGCAATTGCTGTTTTAACAGACATGAGCTCCCTGCCAAAACCAACAGATACTTTTTATATATAGTTGGGGGAGAGAAGAACCTAGAGAAACAGATGTAAAGCTTACCTAAAGTGCATATCAAAGGACAGGCAAACCAAAAAAGTAAAACACAATTCTTCGTCCTGACCTGTGAAAGATCACACAACTTCAGAGTGCAGAGAGTAAGGATAATCACCAAGTCCAAGTCTGTGGATCCATCTGCAAGATCCAGTTGCATGGCTATGTTTCCTCAGAGAAACAAGACCTCTAACCTAAAGACAACATACTCCATGCAGTAGAACAGTTGTAGGCTCACCGGGAACTGTTTCACTGTTTTTACTTTGGCTACCCAGATTTATGATAGCATTGGTTAAATGAGGTCTTAACTGCTTTCTAAGCAAAAACTGCAGGACAGAAATTCTCACATTTCTCTTGAAATTCTCACATTTTTCAAAAGCTTTCTAGTAAAACTCACAAAACAATTACCAGAATATGAAAAGATTTAGACATAATACCACAGTTCTCTAACAAATTATCTTCCTCCACTTGACACAGTTTATCTAATCTATACATGCTCAAATTTAAGAAGGTTTTAAAAATAAAATTTATGGTTAAACTTCTTAATTTTTATTTTCTGTACCTCTGCCCTTTTCATCACAACCTTTTTTTTTTCTGTGCAAGTTTAAAAAAAAAAATTAAGAAAGTCCCTCTGGCCACACAGATTATTACACTGTTAAACAGTCAAATGTGATTTGGCCTTCTAGCAGTATTATGACCTTGGAAAATATGAGGTCACTATTTAAAATAAAAAGAATAAAAAGGATGAAGACTGCTGACAACAGTCACAGAAGTGGAGAAGTCAATAATCTAGCCTAATATCAGAAACTATTGGTGCTTTGTAATGTATTCACTGTGGAAATTAAATTATTGAGAGTTACATCCAATTTACATATTGGTAGTAAATAATAAATACATATTTATATACGTCTGTACATATGACTGAATGTATCTAACACTTTGCCTTTTATCTTGTGCAAAACTAAATGCTATAAACTTTTTTTTTTTCAATGAGGAGGGTTTTTTCTCCCAAAATCAGGGAAAAAATCACCCAACACTAAACTTTAGTAGAGAATTTTTAAACCCTTCTACAAAATATTGAAACAAAAGAGTGGTTTGAAAAGCTAGAAGTCTGGTGGCCTTCAGTGTTCCTTTTTGATTAATTATAGTTTTAAATGTAGTCAGAGTCAGCAACATGCCACTGTTAGAAAGTCAGGGACATTAGAGGATAAAAATATACTTTCTGTCATCCAGTACTGAGAAGGAAAGTGCTAGAAAGCATAGCTGTACAGTATAACTGTAATATTTCTGTCTCTAAAGTGAGACCGTTAGAATCACACATAATAAAATGGAGTCAGACACAGGTCTTCAGAGTTGCGAAGTGGGCCTAAACATTCAGATCAATCTTACAGATGCTGAAATTAAATACTTAAGCAAGATGAGACACTGCAGCAAGATTTAGACTGAGTTTCCAGTCTGTCCATTGATTATCATGTTCTTATTAGTAACCTGCATTTAAGACCTATTGTACTAAGCTCACCCTTACTTCTCTGTGAAATACTGGGTGATAATTTGCACTCAGACAAAACCACTGCAATTAAATATTCCAGGTATTCCAGGCTTACACCATGCAGATCCTCTGTTGTTTTCCTCCTTTGCCCCACTGAACATTGTCATCAATGTTTACAAACTTAGCCTTGCTGATAAAGTCAACTCCATATTATATTAACTTCCACACATACTTTTATTCAAAAGTAACAGGAACTTAGTTTTAGGTCCAGAAGTTTAGGGAATGTTAGGCAGAAGCACAACTCTGGTAAACCTACCTACTAGCACACTGAAAGAGCAAATAAAACAGAGAACTCAGAAGAGTAGAAAAAATGTTACCCTTAGAGATGTAAATACATAATTCATGTACACTTACCCAAACGTTAGCTTTGATTTCGGTACACAATCTTCTCCACACAAATTTTGGGAAATGAATCCTAACTAAATTCTTTTTTTTATTGCCTATTTTGTTTTCAGTGTCTTTATCAAAATGCAGGGAGAAACTAAACTTCTGCTTGAAATAAATACATTAGAATACTGATCACTGTCTGCATTGAGTTGTGATACATTCAAAGTAATGAGTACCCCTTTGCAGGCTTCCCATCATAGTCTCCTTGCTTCACCCATTTAAAAAGCCCTCGGCAAATAGGTTTAGTTGATTATCATAATATCACCAGCTAGTGCTATTATGTTGTATCAGCATTTACATTATAAACTTCTATTTTAGGTGCTAGATTTCTAAAGTGTGAAAAAAGGCTCTGAGCAGAAAGCTGATATTCAATAATGGGCAATTTTTTGCATACATTTCAAATGAGTAGTGCATTCATTTTTTAGTACAATGAAGAAAAATGGTATTTAATTCCAAGTTCAAGCCACATTACTGAATAAAAGCAACCTGACAAAGAATTGATTTCCCTATTTGTTTTTTTTCTCTAAGAAGGAGAATTAAAGTGATGCAAGCAAACCTCTACAACATTCGCTTTGCACACTGGCCCTTTTCCCACATCCAGGGTGTCTATTTTACATCTCTGGACAGCTTGCACAGGAATAGCTCTGTACATATTGTTAATAAAGTTTCTTATTCCAATGAGTGTGATACAATGACTGGAAGGTTTTAATGAAACAGGTAAGTCCTGCAATATAAAACTAGTTTTTAAAATTATATTTTAATAATTTTTAGACTATGAAAATTCTATATCTGAGACTGTTATCTTTGATTTAAAAATTCTACCTTATAATTGGTATTTTTATTTTGTAAACCCTTCAACAAGGGGTGAAATCCTGGCTAATTAAAATCAGTTGAGTTATGCTATTGACTTCATTGTAACCAAGATTTTGCTTACAAAGTTTTATATAAAAACTCTAAATATAGTAGAGATCTCTGACTAACAGCAAGTGCAATCTGTTTGATAGATGAGATTTTCTATGTACCTATATAAATTACAGCTCATGACAGTCCAACAAGAACAGCTTTAAGATACTAATTAAGGAGTAATGTGTTTGTTTTTAAGAACTGATTAAATTCAAAATATTGACATTTTTATTGGCCTATCAAATCCTTAAAGTATATTTTGAGGAAAAAAAAATACTAGTCTTTTACATTCAAGCTTTAAAATCTAGATGTATTAAGCTAATATTTAATAATTCTTAAATGTGCATTAATAAGATAAATCCTAAATAGACCTGAGTGTTTCATGAACATTCTCTTTATCCACTTAGCTAGCACCGAAAATGAACTATATTGGCAAAAACAGTTGTCTGGTTTGCTCTTAGTCCTATTGTGTATTCTTGTTTGTGCCAAAGCTTTCACCAAAAATATATTTGTAGGTATCATTAGATGTCTTACAGTTTTTTATACAACAGATATAACTTTATATATCATAAGAAATAAAATTTTTCCTTTACAAAAGACTGATAATAGTTGTCATTAATAAATACAAGCAATTAACTCTTGCAATGAATTAGACTTGCTAGTTTTCAAATGTGTAGCTCCTGAGTGTTTTATCAGCATATATCCTCCAAAACTTGACTCGGTGTTGCTGTGCCAACAGCAAATTTGCTAGGACAAGGAAATTACGCCACAGTGAAGATAATGCTATGGTGAACTGTTATTAATTATTGATAATGATACAATTTGTTTGTTTATAAATCACAGGATACGTTGCCAGAAAAAAAAAAACAACACATTATTATTGTACTAAGATAGTATATGAAGTTTTTTATAAGATAAATGTTGTTTTAACAGCACATTCCTGACATGCCATTCACCTTGTTCTTGCCAAGCCAAAGGTGACAAGAACAGAATAAGAAGCTTCTATAAGTCTTACTTCCTTAAGATAATTTACTTGAATTCAATATACAGTGAATACAGTAAAAGAGAACGTTACACCTTTACCTCTCAATTCATTTTCTTGTTGTAGAAGTAAAATACTTCCTATATTAATACAGTATACTCCCTATAGTAAAACCTTGATAATTTTTGGCACTGCTGCTTGGAGGAAAAACTTGACAAGGCAGTAGTTATTTAACCAGTCCATCTTTAAATAACAGTGAAGAGGTGTTTTTTTTTTTCCAACCTATTCTGCAATAGAACTGTGTTTTCTGCTTTTACCATTATCACAGCAGACTAGGATGAATCTGCTATGGTGACTACTGCTAAACTAATCTAAATAGTCTGAAGTATCTAAAATGTTGGTTTTACTGGATGTATAATGAACGCAGACACTGAAAGATTATCTGATACAATACAATTAAAATTAAATTAGGATTAATAGGATTAATCTCACACTGCCCAACCAGGTGAGCCAGTCCAGCAAGGACCAAAACTATCTCTTTAATAGACAGAAAGAAAGATTTTTGTTTATGAAACATAAGGATAATTCCAGAGTTTAAACCTCATAAAGAGCAGTTTCTCTTTATTTGGACCAGGGTTTTTGTCATTATATGGCACATATTTATTGTAGTTATTATCTTTTAACAAATCAATTATTTTTCAAAAGATTCTAAAGCCTGTTACTTCTTAGAATTTGTATTTTCTCTCTCCCTCCATTGGCTTTCTTGGAACAAAATTAAATGCAATTAAAAGCAGCCACTATCTTTTTTCTATTTTTCATTTTATGCATTTAATCTGTTTGCAACTTTTGAAATTTGTTGTCTCCTAAAAGCTGAAGTGGAATTTAAATTTGCACTCAAATTGCACTCATTTAGTTTTTTGAAATTTTCTAGAATAGTCATCGAGGATATCTTTCCTGTCCCAAAACCATATTATCCTGAATTTGATAGCAAAACATATTTCAGCCAAAAACCATAAACCAGTTTTAGTAACTACACTTTTCATGTTGTAATAAAACCCTGTCTAGATCAACATATTCAGTAAGGAATTAAGATGTGTGACAGGCATTTCTGAGTGATTTGTAAGCTACTGGTATAATAGGGTCTACCCTATCCTCGGGAGATATGCTCACAGGAATCAGCCTTGCACATAGGAATACACTCCCTTAAATCCCAAGTCATATATGCAATAGCATTAACTGACAACTAAATTTATAATGGGCAGCAAAAATCAAACACACAAAGATAGCATTTTTCCTTGTCTAAAAGCCTCCCTGCTCAGCTCAGTCAACAGGGAAAACAGTAAAACATGGAATCAGATCTTAAACACTCTTGCACTAGCACTGCATTTGCACTGTTCTTTACATCACACAGAGAGTAGGAGAGCTGAATAGTACATTGGCTAATACACACTAAATGCAGCGATGCACACTGCAAGATTACAGATATCTACACATGTAAATATCACCACTTAAAGAAGTAAGGTTTGCATTAATTTCTAATATAATTCAACTGAGAAAAAAAAGGTTTCAGTAGTGCTTAATTGAGATATAGGATCTTTTACAGGATTTTTTTTTTTTTATATACCTTTATAGCTAACCACAACTGATGAAGAATATCAGAATTGCTTTCTTGAAGATCATGAAAAATGTACATGATTGAAGTCTGGAGGGTTTGTTGCTGAGCCAAGACAATAGTGTTGCAAACAAAGCACTAAAAAACTCTGCTGAAAATACTTTGCAAAGCATAGTGAGAATTTTTTTTTTTTTTTTTGCATTTCTGATCAACTTTGTTCCTCCAGAAGATAACGGAGAAAGTGGTATTGTTAAAGCAGAATAAGGCTCGATACAACAAAATTTTAACATCTTGATGTGATTTTTCTTCCATGGCAAATTAAAAACTAATCAATTGATAAAACTTTTCATATGAGTGCATCACACCATATGATGCATTGAATGAGATAACCAAAAAGCATAATGAATTGATTGGTCCATGTAGTACATTTTATCACACCAAGACTCTAAAATAGCGAGTAGGTGTAATTTCATACAATAGGCTGAAATTTCAGCATTAGCACTAATAGCGAAGCAAAATTTGAGGAAATAAGCATTGTACAGTAGAAGTTTATATCCGAGTCTCAAGTTGGTTCTTCCAGATGAAAGTAAATTCAAAAATGCTTACCTAAGATTCCTTCCTTGCAAATGTATGTGTGAATTTTTTCATCATTCTATATCATGGTAGGTCATACAAGACACAATGAATTTACATCCTAAAGTCCCTATTTAAGTTTGAGTTTACATTACTTCAATCTTTTCCATTTTAAACTGCCAATAAAAATGCAAATGAGTGGGACATTGGCTGACCTTGTATCACCGGGAAATTTTAAATTTTGGGTGTGCTTGCATGTAACGACAAATTCATGCTGCGCTTTATCACAACATATGACACACGTATTATAACTGTGATTCTATGCTCCCCAGGAAGTGATCACAACATCAAGTCTATCAAAGTTCAAGAAGTGTCTGGGTGATGCTTTTAGTCATATTATTTCATTTTAGGCAGTCCTACAAAGAACAGGGAGTTGTACTTGGTGATCCTTATGGGTCCCTTGCAAGTGGGATATTCTATGATTCTACAAAGATGTAACAATTTCGTAGTAAAAACATGGTTTGACATGTCATCTCAATTCAGCAAAATTCCCAGCTGGAATGGTGGTATCATTATTATCCAGTCAAATATCTGATTTGGCAGTTTCATTTGCAAGACCTAGAATAAAATCTAGTAAAGAGCCTTGCCATCAAAACAATATACATTAGGCCATTAGGCAAAGGAAACACAATCCATGGGTGTTCTGAAACTGAAGTTTCTAGCCCAGTATTTCAATTTATAAAACAAAGAGATGGAAGAAGAGTGTCATGACATAACCTCAGCTCCATCCTGCACTCAGTCAGATTACTGTAGGGGAACTAGAAAATCCTTTCAAGCACATGTAACATCTACCCACTAGCTGGGTTTAATATTGGACTCCAGTACTATTAGTACTATCATTAACAGAAATTTTCATTTTTTTTTTAATCATATGGGTACTATCTTGCATTCATTCTTAGCAAAACCAGAAAGCTTTTCTCAACAGGCATATACATTTAGCTTTCCCTAGAGAAAGCAAACAATTCATTCAAAGGATACATGAACGACATGTATAATGTTCAAAAGCTTTTTAGAGTGTTTTAAGCATTTCTTAATTCCCTGTGAATGGGAAACATGCACATTGTCTAAATATGCTCAGAATTTCTGAGGTATCCAAACCCTCATTTAACTTCAAAGGCAGCCTCTTCATTAGTACCACTATAGCTTTTGAGTAAGTTAGATCACTAAGGATGCTAAAAGCACATCCAAGAAACATGTTTTAACAGATCATTTGCATGTACAAAAGGTGCATTTTTCATATTCACTCCTGCACAAACAAGATTTGCATTCAATTTATTTTTAGATTTACCAAAGCATAAGCATGAAAAAGAGAACGGAACCATATTAGCCTTGTAGTGTAGTGAGTCCAGATCATCCCCAAAGTTTAGGTCACTCCATGTAAGAATAAAAATCACATTGTTCAGCTCTTACTAGCTGTTCAGTAGAAACAAAAACTTTCCCTAATGTCATCTTACTCTTTGTTGATTCTTCTTCTCTTTCCAGTCCCAGCTCTCCTTTACATAAGCATAATCAAATTACATGAGCACTATCCAATCAAATTCTTCTTTGCCCATTCTTGGCTTCGTCCCTATTATTAGAGTCTCGCCGGTGCCTTCAATTTAATGAATAGCCCTGCAGCCTAAACGTCATTGCCATCCCAGATTCCTATTTTAAAACTTCAGGCACTGCACGGCCTCACAGAAAGCACTATACCAGCTGAAGTAAGCACAGCTGAATGCAGGTTTGAGGCAGTTAAGGACAGCAACCAATACCTGAGCAATGACTCTCTAAAGGAAGGAAAGCAAAGCAGGAGTATCTGTATCCTCAAAAGGGGTGTGTGAGGCATGGAAGAAAGGTTTGATGGTTGCAAACAATACTGTTTTTTTTCTTAAGCAAAAACAGACAAATTAAAATCTGATTAATTTTTTTCATTATCAAGCTTTTGAACAACTTTACAAAAATATGGGATTTTTTTCTAACCTTGCAAACAAATCATTCTGATGTGGAAGTTACGATGACCATTTTTTTAATTTGGTCTTGGGTTTTCCTACCCAGTAAGTCAGTGAAACAACTGTGGGCACAAATTTACACCTACAATCAGGTGCCGGATTAGTCAATATGATACAGATTTCAAAATGCCTGGTTTCACTCATAAGGACATTTGAGTTCCCAAGCAATTGTCAATGCACCAAAAAATATCTGCTAATGCCATCCGTACCTTTTGTAGCTAACTGCATTGGAAAAACTGTAGGCATCCAATGTAAGCCTTGTCAAAGATGAGCTAAAAATGTATCCCACTGCCTTTTCCTCTGGCTATTTGGACATTCATGTCAAAGTTATGTAAGGGGCAGAAATAAGAAATTCCACATATGGGAATTCATACACCCAGTTTACTACAACATATGGCACAGTATAACATGAACATGTGTTTACCCCCCCCCTTTTTTTTTTATTTGAGAGCCATATAACTAATTTCTGAATGTATGTGGACTTTTATATGTAGATATGGAAAGCACAGCAGCAAATAAAGAACTACTTAAAATTGACAAGTACAGTAAAGCTATGTAGGGACAAGAGAGGTAGCTATCTAAGGTCACTATTCACACTGGATACTAGTAGAAAACAGTATCTTTTGGCGAGTTCCATCAGTTGGCACAGGTGTCAAGTCTAAGTTCCACCTACTTTTCAGGACTTCAGTGATTGTTTTGCAAGGCTTTATGAGAGGAGCTTTCTTTTAAAAAAGAACTCAGTAACTCACTGCATAGTGTCTAGACTAGAAAAATCCTGTTCAATAGATGGAATTTTAAAGTTCTATACATGTGCATGTTATATACACATACATCATTACATATATGATACATACATGTACATACATATCTTGCACAGGTACAAAAAAGATCACACATCTTTCCTAAAATTGAAGGTGTTTCAATAATATCTAACAGAAATGTCATTCAAACATATAAGGAGGCTTATCAGCTGCCTTGTTACAGACAGAGCCAGAGGCAACTGTAAAGCATCAACACAATTGCCTGAGGAGACTGCCAAGGAACCAGCTGCTGCTACTGGAAAATCTTCCAAAGCCTCGCATCTGGGTCCTGTTAATGTTGTCCAAAAAACCCTCCTCCATAAATAAATAAAAATATAATAATCAAAAATCCATCTTTGTTATGAAAAACTCTTTATGTATTATGTAATACTTTATATGCCTCATGACAAGTTGTATCTTTTTATGCAGATATTCCTGTAGTCTAATCACACAATGTGTTATTCCTGACTTGCCTCTGGTCCCTTCCATGAGTTTACAACATCTGAGCAGTTAAGCCATTAAGGAAGCAATTCAAGTACCTAATCATGGATGTGTAGTGGCATTTTAGACACCTAGATCTCAGCTGCCACTCCTGAAGTACACATTGTCCAATACGTTCTGCAGATGTCTAAAATCACTCCAGACAGTAAAAACCAAGCAACTGAATCCCCTCTCAAATAGCTGTCATGTGCTCTAGTAACAACAGGAAAGTTGGACTTCATGCAAGACAATTTCATGGGACTTACAAGTGAAAAAGGCTATCTGACTTGCTCCTCTCTACTTGTCACTGGATTAGTAGTTGCAAACTATCATTATAGGGGATAAATAGATAGATGGGATTGTTCTATCAAGCAATAAAATCCCTTCTCTAAATACAGGAAGTGAAATAAAAAATTAGAAGAAATTTCTTCCAAAGAATAGTTCTGCAAATAACCTCAGGTCAAGTTTGCTGTCCTCATGGTTGATGGATGACATGATGACAGTTGTTCACCATCAGCCTTCAGAAATGATTGAAAACTTGAATACCCAAACTGTTGCAATAAGATAAAACTGAACAGGCTCAGGTCCTCTCTGGTACATATGATCTCTATCTGTGAAGGACCCAGAAATACAGTATTTAATCTACCTCCTTGTAGAATCCTTAAAAATCTATCAAAACAAGAGATTACTAAAAATTTTTTTAAATGGAGAAAATGCACTTGTATTGGTAGTTTTATTTTCCTCAGATAAAGTAGAATCTCTTTTGTTAGGCATTGCCTTTTCTTTATATTGTTGGAAAGTCAGATGAGGTTAAGGAAGAACAAAATCTGTAATATATATGAAAAGGAGTTAACCCTAGTTAGCAGTGGAAACAGACCTTCGGAGAAAGTTCTAAAGGGTTCTTTCCTGCAGAATACAGTCAGAAAAATGCTTCTGAGCTACAAGTTCCTCAAAGAGAACATTTGCTTATGCAAACAATTATGTGGGCAATTCTGTTTCATGAGGTTTAAAATCTGAGTCATAAGAGTCTGCAGCACACAGAGATGAGGGTTCTACATGGAGGATGTATGTCTGATTTAGTAGGATGTAGGATGTCTCCATGGGGAACCTCAACAACATGAAGCAGTGTCAAATATTTGAAAAAGCCTATACTTATTATGTTGATTATGGTTATACTCTGATATTAGGTGCTTTAGGAACAATATAACCCATCCTTTAAAACCTACAGAAAATCTAAAGCATCTGTTTTCTCGGGATTAAGATTCCAGTTTCATAGAAACATAGAATAATTTTGGTTGTAAGAGACGTTTCAGATCACCAGTTCCAACCAGTAACCCAGCACTGACAGGTCACCACTAAATCATATCCCTAAATGACACATCTACATGTCTTTTAAATACCTTCAGGGATGGTCACCCTGCCACGCCCTGGGCAGACTGTTTCAATGCTTGACAACCCTTTCTGTGAAGAAACTTTTCCTAATATCTGATCTAAACCATCCCAGGTGCAACTTGAGGTTGTTTCCTCTTGTCCTATCACTTGTTACTTGGGAGAACAGACCAACCCCCACTTCACTATCATATTGTTTCAGGTAGTTGTAGAGAGAAGAAGGGTTCCCCTGAGCCTCCTTTTCTCCAGGCTATACAGATTTCTCCTCCCATGTGAAGATTACAGAAAACTTTCGGAATCTAAAACTAGTTCTTTGAGTTGAGCTCTTCAAAAATTTGGAGGCTTTATGCAAACTGAATTAGTTTTAAGTTTTCAAATATTAACTCATTGAATGATTTATTCTAAACAAGGATATCCTCCCCCCCTGCCAGATGTTTATAGTATTTGAGAAACGTTTTTAAATGAGCCTTTTGAAATACTGCATTATGTTTCTTGAAGCTTCACTGTGAAGTCTGATGAGAGGAAGAACAATGATTAATTGTAGTTTGCTGTCTTGCATTCCAAAATAGCAATTTTCCAATTTAAATCTCTTGTATATTTTTGCAAGAGTGTAATTTATATTCTCCCTCCTGTGCCGTTCCAAGTTAAGACACAATTTAGATATAATTCCACAATATTAGAATTGAGGAAAATTCTTTCTACTGAATATTCAAACAAGGAATGTGTTTTGGGCTATGCCATAAATCATGCTTGTCAGAACCTTCAAAGGAATTATTCTGTACAGTCACCTTGTCTATTATTTAGAAAGCAGAAGACACTGAACAAGATAATTCATCAGTGTTCTATCTGTTTCACATACAGTTGTCTTCTCTTAATCTACGGCTTTGAAAGGACTATCTGTTTTCAATTTAACTTTAGAATTGTAAAATTTTATTTTGATTACCTCATAATTACACTGAATATGCATATTTAGAGGCTTTTGGGCTTCTACATAAAGATGATCTGGGGCTTTGATGATAACTAATGAACCATGTCAACTCAGTGGTGCTGAACTATTATTTCAAGACACATAACTCACCATGAAATTACTGGCACTTTAGGTTAGACTGTTCTTTTGTTCTAAACATTTTTCAGGAAATTTCCTAATGGAAATTTTCTATGAAACAAACAGACTAATTCACAACAGACATTCAAGGATAAGAAACAACCTTGCAACATGGACTTTTCCCAGAATTTTATATTTCAAGTATATAATATTTTTGCCAAGAAAGGTTGGAACAGATGATCTTTGAGGTCTTTTCCAACCTATATTCTGCGATTGTATGAACTTTAATAATATGTTAATTCACAAACTCTGCCACTGGACCCTTCAAATCTAAAAATTACCTATGATCTAATTCACCACAGAGATTCATTTCAGTAGAAATGTTTGTTTTCAAGTAATTTCTAGTAAGAAACATCACATTTTATACGG
The DNA here is from genome assembly GCA_013399075.1 of Chloroceryle aenea. NCBI lineage: Eukaryota > Metazoa > Chordata > Aves > Coraciiformes > Cerylidae > Chloroceryle > Chloroceryle aenea. Next base: position 406,274 of record VWZY01005111.1, on the reverse strand, counting down.
CAGATGGAAAGCTGAATTCATTATTTATAAGAATATACTGTTCAGTGAAATCCAGTTGGAAACTCTAAGAACTTAAACATGAAACTATGATTCAAAGTTCTCAATTTCAAAGGTTTAGAAGGTTATTGTTTTGATTTCTTAAAACACAGATTACAAACTGAAATATTAATTTGCAAAGCAAAAAAAAAACCAAACAAAACCCACCACCAAGAAAAAGAGGAAAAAAACCCACAGGATAAGAAAAAGGCAGAGTTGTTCTGCATAGGAGAAAGAAAATCATTGCAAAACAAGAAATAGATGAGACCTGAGGCAAGCTTGACAGTAGAATGAAATCAGTAGTTTACCAGCAGGGAATATGTATTGACATTACATATAAGATCACCACTAATAATAATTATGGCAATTGTTCATGAATTACTGTTCATTTATTCACTTTCTTTAAGAAATTAAAGACTTAATATTTTGTGTAGCACTCAGAACTTTACACCACCAGCTAAAATTGCAGTTACAACAAGAGAAAGACAGTTGGGTTAATCAGTCTTGTGATATCAATATAGATGTGCAAACTAGGCTTCAGACTGGACACTACAAGGCTTACATTGATCCACATGTAAACACAGGTTCAACTCAAGCCTTGATAGCTACAGGGCTTAAAAATGAACTCACTAGTTTGTTTTAATGTGAAATGGATATATTTATACAAATTGCAGTCACACCTTTGATTCAGACTCATAAATCTATTATCACCTCCGTCTCAGGTGATTTCGATGCTAAAGCAAAATATAATGGGATGCAAGCAACAGAGCGACATAAAACTTGAATTTTCTTCTACAAGTCAATTTTGATAGTCAAATATAAGCATAAGGATAAATTAAGAAACCTAAGTAGAATTTTCACAATATTTAAATACTTATTATTAAAACTACTAGGAGTTAAGTTCTTTTGAAAATCCCACTAGGTATCTATAAGCTTTTTAAGTCCATAAGTATACCTATTCCTCTCTCTCTACCCCATTCTGTTCAAAATTAAAGGAAGGCCTGAAGTGATTTCTGTCCCCGTTTGGAATGATTCACCTATGCATGTAATGCTTATTACTTCCTAAGCCCTAGGAAGACTGTTCCAAAGGTTTATTAATATATTCCTAAAGAGCAAAGATTTTTCTTTGCAAAGATGAAACTGTACCAGACAGTAAATGTTTCAAATTTAATTTCCTCCTCAATATTTTAACTCCCATTCTATATAGTCAATTACCCCAATATACATCTTCAGGACTACATATAAGCATTTCTAAAATGCTGCTAAACACTAAAATTTGTTGGTACTCTTTTTAAACACTTTTTGGCATTGCCTTTTTAACCTGTGTAAAAAAACAAGTGTTTTTGCTGAACATAGGAAAAAACACTAATTAATTCTCTGGTCACTGAATCCTCCTCTTTTTGAGCACATGTTCCCTTGTGACACAGGCTGTATCATGAGCTCAACTGATAAATACTGACACTCTGTTATTCACCATAAGCTATTGAAATGCCACTAACCAGTCCATTAGCTTCTGTTCTGTGAGTAAAATGTCATTTCTCTGCACCTCTCAATGTTTCTGGTATGTATTTTACGGGTGAAATGAGCCTGTAGCAAAGATATTGGTTGTTTTAGAAAAAGACAGCCTGAAATGAAGCAAAGACTTATCATGTGGAGGGTTTGTTTCAGGAGTTTGTTTAATTTTAGATCAAGTGGGCATGAGTATTTGTATCATGAATACATCTAACTTTGAGCAACCATTAGACAGACAGTGAAATACCTCTAGCAAAAGCAATTGCTTACTGTTTCCCTAGATGTTATAGTACAAAGAACTGACATTTTAATATCCTTACCACTGGTCTGAGCAAGAATGGTGAGAATTATGTTTTTCCTTTCAGCTTACATTAAAAAGCATATGCCCAGGAAAAGCTAATTACAGTGACTAATCAAAGAGAATACTGAAATGCATATTCATTGGTTGCTGGAAACTTAAAAATAAGCAAAAAAAGGTAGATTATTTTCTGCTAGAAAGCTGCAGAGTACACATCACCCTAGAAATTCTGTGCATTTTTCTGCACTGTTCTAAAATCAAAAAAATAATGCCTTTTCCATTGTATATTACTTTGTCAGATGATTTTCTACACTGGTACTTTCTTGACTGTGTATGTCCTCATATAGTGGCATCTATCTAGTTCAATCCTGTTTGGCACTTTCAGGTGAAACCATAATCCAAAAGATCTGCCAACAGGGGAAAAATGGAGGAGATCCTTCAGAATAAAGCAGAAAAGCAAAGTAACACTAGGTAAGCCATATGCATCTAGTAATTAACTCTTTTTACCAAAACTCAAAGACAGCACAGGAATTTTTCCTAAAGAACAGTCCCTACCTGTATATGCAAATAGATCATGTATGGGCCTTAACAGGTGAATAAAGTTTTTTACTTGCACATTCTGCTTTTTCTCTACACAAGAGACACAATCATACAAGGAGTGTATGAGTTCACAGCTGTATCAACTCCTCATATTTTTGTATAGTCAGACTTTCTACAGGATTGCATGCAGACCTACACACTGTAGTGATAAATTTAAAGATCTGTCATGAGATGCAAATCATCTATGGCAGATACTGAAGGAAAAAAACCCTACAATTTTCCCTGTACTTACTGTACAGTTTTGCATCTATATGAAAGACTGTGAGGTAACAATCTTGCTATTATATATCAAGAGAGCTCACTGTCTGCTCCTTGACGTTATTAATGAATTCTAAAGTAATAGGTAACTAGAGAAACTGTAGAGAACTTCAGTGTCTTCTGACCTCAAGGACTTTATTGATAGTGATAATTAGCTTTAAAATATTCCACAGAGATCTTGAAATTCAACACTTAACTATGATGGCTTCTGTACTGCACATGCCAGTTGTTCAGGGCAACTGGGAGACTAGTCCCTGAACAGCTACAACCTACTTTTTGTTTCAATTTGATCAACAGAGTAGTTGTCAGCAAAATCTAACTTGCGTATTAGCATAAATATATGGAGATCTGAAAGAGCTGCTATATACAGCACATGTAAATTATTTACATCTAGTCAACCCAAGTGACTGCAGACATTGTAAGAAGCACAGCTGCTGCTGGTGCTAGAACCTTGAAGCTGTTTCTTAATGTGAATATTCATTATTACACTCCTGGAATACTGTAGGGGAAGACATAGTCAATAAAAGTATATTCTGTGTTTTATAATCAGTAAACAACATAAGCAAAGTGGTATGTGGAGGATACAGAGCAGCTGCTCTTTCCAAATGAATGCCTAATTGTGAAACATTTAGACCTCAGCACTATGATTTCCTTAATTCTTTTTCTTGTTAGGGTAGATTGGATGCCCTTGTGCTTTATTTAGATTTTCTTTTTTTTTTTTTTCCCCACTCACATGGTACCACAGGGTCTAAAGCAAACAATTATGGAATGAGGGATTCAGATGACATAACTTAACAATAATGACTTACATTTATACAATACTTGTTATCCCAGAGCATCGCTAGACACAATAGTTATAATATATAGGAATTTCCTACTGATAGAACAATATATACTTATGGTATAGGTAATTCATTTGCCACTGATACTTTTTTGTATTGATGGAGAAACTTGTAATATATGCACCACCATTTGACTTTTGGCCTTCAGAGAGAATTGTCATCTAAAAACACTGTATTCAACAAAGTGTATTTCAAAAACTCACCAGTGAAATCCTAAATATTATAAAAGTTAGCACCAAAGAACTTAGGACTCATAGTCAAGAGCTGGTTCTGACATAAAACATGTAAGGAAACAAGATTTCCTTGAACAGATGATGTTCAGTAATTGTGGCTCTGCACTGGTAGATTCTTAAACCAATGTGTAGTCACACTTGGGGTGCAAGCTAGCAATAGTCATTTGCTTGCATGCAGCAGCTGGCAGAATCTACTCTATAATGAAAATTCTCATTCTCAGAACTTAGCATGCCTTTAAACATCTGAAAGAGTATGCATTCATAAATACAGAGGCCACAGGTCTAGACTTTTTAATAACTTAATTCTTGTTCATTTCATATTATTCTTCAGAAAAAGAGTTGGTCTACTCGAATTATACTGACTCTATCCTAAGCAACAGATACAAGCAGTTTTATCAGCATAACAACATAAAAAAGATAAATTTTACTGCTCCAAATACCTCCTAAGGCCTCTACAGGAATAAAAATGTGCTATTATTTCCAAAAACACTTTATTTTCAGGAAATTCATTACAGTGTTTAAGCAATTTTTTATAGACCTGAATGAAAGCTCCCACACATTCCACAGACAAATTAGAAACATAATCTTTCATCAGAAAATATTAGGGTGCATATCTTATTATCATTATTCCAAAAGGGGAAATTTGCCTATATAACTTCAGGCACTGCAGCGATAAGGATTTTTTATTTATATCTGTAGAATGAATTGGGAATCCTTGACATTCTAAAATATGGGATTCAGAAAGTGTTATATATAGTGCTAACTGCCATGTGAATCTTCCTAGCTGAAAATACAAACTTTGTACTGCAAATAAATGTTGATGTTCACTGTGAGAAAACTGGAGTGAAGTGTTTGAAAATCTAAAAATCATCTGATCTCAATGTACCACCACCTTTGTGATGGTTTTTACAGAAACAGATCGCTAGCTTTAATTTATAAGGAATCAACAGCTATTGTAATCAGAAATTTCTGAGAGACAGTCATAGTTCTCATATCATTAATATTACTAGGATCTTCTATTATAATGCAGTGTCAATCACTATTTACTGGTCAAGACTTAGCATCACTAATGCATCTGAATAGAGCTTTACAATCACAACTTCACACTCTGACCATTTTGCCCTCCTAAGTACTATTATTGACAAAGATTAAGAAATAAATAGTATATCCAAAGGTGTGATTTCTCAGTACCTGTTGACAATAGAGCAATAGATTCATATTCTATGAACCTACATTGCACTTTCTACCCAAAGTGTTTGCAGAGAATATCAGAAGGACACAGATACAAAATAAGACAGAAAGGAGGAAAAGGAAAAAAAAAATAAATCTACTAACAAGTCAGCTAATTGTTCTGGATCAATTGTTCTGGATCAAGTTGTAGTTTTTCCTGTTATTACTAAATTATTCAGGTAAAATTCCATACTGTGGGAATTCTAATAAGTCATTTTCTCCTTCCCATTCAATGAACATGTTGAATGTCACCTGGATCTTCAAAAGTCAATGCACAAAACCACTGATCTCCCCATCCTACTGAGAGTTACTTTTTGTCTAACATTATTGATTCTGCACTAGACATTTGTTCCAAATGCAGTTCCTCACCTGTACTAGGAATACAACCACACTGATAGTCATCCAGAAACATGTTAACAGCATGACATGTTTCATGCACAGAAGGCTATTGAGGTACAAGGGCAGATGTTCTGATAGCTGTTTAATGACTATAGCATTTAATTTATATGTATTTAGCAGTTCAAGAGAATTAGTATTACAGATTATTTGCAGATTATTAGAGCATATCAAATGCTGATTTTCTTCATTTTTTGCTACTAAATGATAGCATCATGGAACATTTGATATAGCTTTAATCTGCTATACTCTAAAATGTAACATAGGAATTAAAAATTAATAAATTATGAAGTTGTCTTCCCTTTGACAAAGAAATACATGGTGGCTTTCATTTCTCTTTGTTCTAATTTTAAAGAGAATAAATGCTCCAGGGCATAGGTATCATAAAAAAACCTGCTGGTTGAAAACCAGAAAGGCTACTCAGTCTGAATCTGCTATAATGAATTTTACAGAAGCAACTGAGGCCTTGCACATTTTCTATCCTTACAGTTACTATGCTATTTAGAGGGTGAGGGGCGGGAATAAAAGCATTTCACACATTTTCCTGTCCAGAAAACTATAAATGCTTCTTTATGACATGAAACTTTATGCATATAATTCATATCCTTTTGCTTGTTTGTTTTAAATTCTGCTGAAAGTGTTTTCAGTATTTAGTATTTACTTAAAGAGCTTGGAAAGTCCTTATTTAGATAAGCAAAAAAATACAGTTATTTTTTACTTACAACCAATTAAAGTTATAGGTACATTTGTTTCCTGAACCTTCTCAAAAGAATATTAACACACCTCAACAGGTAATAAATATTTGTCGATCACAATGAAGGCTAATCTATTAAAAGATACCATTTTAACTATTTTAATTCCCTTTACTAACATAAAGCAATATTTAATTATGACAAATAGCTAATCTGTTCCCTCTTTTTGTCTTAGCCTAATGTTCTTTGTTTTGGAATTTTCATTTATTGAATAATAGCTCTTAGCTACCTGTTCTTTATCAGCAATTATCCTTCTATTATCTGTTTTTCTTTAATCTTCTATACTTGCTGTTTCTTTTCTCTCTTTCTGTTTCTACTTTGCCAATCTCTGTTTTTCCTCCTCTACAGAGCTTGTTGTCTAATCTGTTCTATAAAAACTTTCTCCACAGGATTTATAAATCCTCATTTTCAGCCAGGTGTTCTAAGCATATGCTGAGGTGCCTTGTGATTCAAGGCATTACAGATGTTAAAGAATTAAAATTATTGCAAAACTCCTTTGGCATAGATAATTATGAAGAAACAGAAGTTGAGAGGTTAAGACCTTCAAAATAAACCAAAAGAACCCTACAAAAGCAGTGCTGGAGTTTAACCGAGCCTTGGCTATTATGCTTCTGTAGTTAAAAAGGTAATACAGAAAATAAAGGGTTTTCTGATACAACATGACTAATCAGAGATAATCTGGGTCAAAAGAATACAAAATGTAGCATAAAAATGCACTTGACTATCAGTGCAGAAATACATGGTATATAAAATGTTAAAAGGCAGCACTAGGTGTGAATGTGATCAAAATTCACTTAGTATTAAATATAACTTTGTCAGATTTGTCTTAACTATCACTACAGACATGAAGTATAGTAAACCAGAAAGAAGATAAGAGGTAAAGCAATAATGAGGTACAAAGTGTCTTCAGAGTCAGAATAAGCTCAGTAGTAATAAGTAAGGCACTGGTGATTGTTACGAGTTTGTTTTGGTTAGGTTTTTGTTTGTTTTTAGGCTAGACACAAATAAGTAAATATAAGGTCTGGGCATTTCAGTGGCTCAGATCCATGTCAAGTTCCAAATTCTTTCTAGATGGAAGAAAGCTAAACCATAGAGGCTTAATTCTGTTTTTTATTGGTGGAAATGAGGGCTCATTAGAGGTAAATTTTCACCAGCTAGGAGAACCTTGACAAATATATTCAACTTTTACTGCTTGCAGTCAGATATGCAATACATTTAAGAAAAAAAAAAAAAAAGTAGTATTTAGGCTTAAAGATTCAAATCTAATATAATCTTAAATATAGATGGAGCTTCAAGTATAATCAAATTTGAATTTAAAATAAAAAATAAGGTTTAGAAAAATATTTCATAATAAAATGTAATACCTCATTTTTTTAATAAAACAAATTTAAAATTTCATAGCTATTTACAGCTGCCAATTTAGCAGGGTCATTCAAGATGCATGTTGTTTCATTAGAATAATAAACAAAGAAAGGAAGATAATGATGTAAGATTATTTTAAGATACAGGTTGGCTGAATCTCTCTGCAATTAATGAATGAATGAATTAAACCTGACAACAGCCAAAAAGCAATAGATGGCTCTTCCAAGAAGCAGTCCCAATTTGGCTGATGACTATAAACCAAAGAGCAGTTAAGGTTACCTGAAAACCAACCGATCCAAAGGAAATGTTTACACCACTGAAGTTGGGACTTGCACATTTCTGCTTTGGTTATAGTCACAAGAATATTCAAGCAAGTTAAGCACAACTTCAAACTCAACTGAAAGTTAGAGAACTAAAGGTCATTTGAACAGAAACTCATCAAACCTGCAGAATCCTCTGCTTATTTTCATGCAGGCTTTGCCCACACACAAATTATCTGTACCTTGTAAGGTACTTGTCACAGAACTACTATATTGCAACGCGAGTTGTTGCTGTTAGATGTTGCACATCCAAGATGAGCGTGTTCATGCAGCAAATATGGTTAGAGCTCTAAACTTTGTGCAAGTTTACTGGCTCCAGGCTCAACAGCTTAGGTTAATTCTTTCTTTAACTCCCATTTTGGAAAAACAACTAAAAATCTTAGGTGATAACTTCTCAGCCCAATCAGCAACTATTTAATAGCCTGGATGGAAGCACAGAAAAACTGTACTACATGCCTCAAGAGTTTCTGAGTATAATCCTATTTTCAGGGTTGGCTTGATTTTTGATATTGTTTTTTAGTATAGTTTTTCCATGGCAAAGTTGTTTTAGAACAATCTTCACTGATGTTGACTGAGAAATACCTCACAGCCATATTCACCTTTAATTACAGTAATTTCTTATTCAGATTGATGCCTTCTGTAAATAGCAAATTCTTATTTTGAGTGACAAGTGATTTTGAGTAATTTGAGTGAGCACAATATTCTTCTCATGTTTCCTATACAGGGTTGTTTTCCCATTTGTCTTATCTTTTATCTACCTCCTAAAGAAAACAAAGTAGAATAAGGATTTCAATTTTGCCTTTTTTTTTTTCTTTTTATTCAATTATTCCTTATGACTATCGTGGATCTTGGGAGTCACACTTCAGATCTTTACACAAATGCTTTTAAGAAAGTCACAAATAAAAGAAGAATGTGTCCATTTTCTCCAGAGTGAATGAACATCATCTGATTTCTTTAACACCTTAAGTTAGATAGTTGGGAGTGTATCTAATAAGGACTCCTTAGAGAGACTCCTTTTATCTCTCACTTATCAGATGCATAGTGGCAAAAAGTAAAAAGCCTACACAGCTGGTTAAATGCTACTACATCTTGTGCTTGGGAGTACTTATGCCACATCGCTGCCTGATAGGTGGGTACCTGCTCTCTACTGTCAAACTGAAGTGCTTTTGTACACATCCAGAAACAGGATTTTAAGTATGTTGCATGATGTTTTAACTCATGTATCATAGAAGGCCTCCCATTCACAGTTTCAGCCTCTTTTTCCACTTCAACCTGCCACCTACACACCCTGAGACTACAGATGGGATGTGGCTTCCCCTGGTCTCACATCTGCACATCCTCACAGCCTTGTGCTGTACACTTTGAACCTTTTTTTTTTTTGTCATAGTACTTGAGATAGTGATTCTTTCCAATAGCTAAATCATACCGTTTCTCCTCCATCTCCCCACACTGTTGCCCTATAGCTTCAGTTTCTAGCTCTTCACAAAGATTCCCACAATGACCCCCTTGTCCTGTAAGACTGTTAAGTGAGCCTATATTAGCATTAGCAAAGTGATTAACAGTCATTTTGTTATCATCTGATTATCATCTGATAAATATTACCGAATAACAGATGTGAACAAGGTTTAGTGGTCAGACTCAAAATAGCAAGAGTGTCATCAAACAAAGACCAGCAAGAAGAAGGTTGAGCTAGTACTGATGAAAGGTACCACCCGCCTGAAGAAAAAAAAAAGTGGTCACAGTTGTCAACATTATTACTATTCCCTGCCATGTGGAAGAGGACACCTAGGAGCAGATGCTCACTTGGGGGCACCCACCACTTCTCTTCCCAGCTGGCCACTAGAAAATTTTCTTTTCTCTTTCTCTCTGCCTTTTTTTTCCCCTAAGGTAATGTGGACATAGGTGTATGTCATCAACTACACATAAAGAAAGCTTTGTTCATGTCAGGCTGCCTCAAATTCACAGTGCAACAAGTACCATTTGTGAAACTACGAATACCTGAAGCACTTAGACACCTTCTCTTCTTATATTTTTTTATACCAATCCCTAAATATGATCATTATTTCTTCTTTATCTGCTGATTAGGAACTGTTGTTTACTTCACGTTTTCTGTAGAGTGCATGCAGAAGGTCTGAAAAATACTAGGTTAAAATTTGTACTAAAAAAGCCACATTCAGATGAGTAAATTCACATTACCTTGAGTTCCAAACCCAGGCACAAATGGCATGTTACAAGTAATGAAATCAGAAAACACAGTGGTGACAAGTGCTGCCCTGTGAGACATTATAAAAATAAATCACCTTATTTCTGTGTTTGTATGATCAGGACTCCTGTGGAAGCCAGTTCATTGCCCTTTGTAGAATTTGCCCTCTGTGGCATCTTTTAAGATAGGAAAGTTGGCTCCTTCTTGTGGTGATGACCATTTGGTATGAGTATCTTGGGTGATAGAAGCAGGTGTTTTCTCTTATTTGTCCAAAGTTTTTCTCAAATTTATTACCTCAAATTTTAACACTTAGGTCCATAAGATATTGGTAATAAAAACAGTGTGGGAAATTTGCTCATTTGGTTTTCTAGTTGTTCCTATTTTAAACTAAGTAGAAGGAGGGTAAGATAAAAGAAAGGAAAATCGGTTATTCTTTCTCTCGTGTGAATGCAGCCATGGGAAACTGTGCTTCACAGGTCATGAGATTTAAATAACAAAGGTTAAAGGCTGGTTTCAGTAACCTCACATCAGAGCACATGTCTGCATTTTTCAATTTATATTCTTCCCTCAGTTTACAGAAAGCTGTCTGAGAGAAGCAGCATCCTTTGATCTCTCTGAAAGTCACTGGTCTCTAGGTAGGGACACCATATATATAGTCTTCTTTTTGTTCCTCTCCCAGTGTGTCCTGCTGTTTTGGTCTTTCAGTTATTTCCAGTCCATCTCTTAGAGATACAAACATGTTCTTCCTAACCAGAATAGCAAGCCATCCTGTCTGGAAAGCATAGAAGCTCTCTCTAAAATGGCTTTTTAACAAGTTTCACAAGGATGCAAAATTACCTAAAATGACGTGGTAGATGATCAGATGTAGCTGTCCACAATAGGCACCTGGAACTAACACATAACTGCCTCGAGCTAGGGAAAGCAAATTTGAGAGTAAATCATCTCTCAGAGAGCAATTGCCCACGTGCATTGTTCCCCCTGTGAGACCCCCACATTTGTGAAAAGCAGTATCTTGGCAGGTGACCCCTTGATGTGCAGAAACGTGCAAATAATTTCAGTCTGAGCAGTTTTCCCATCCTTACTGGAGAGCACTGAGGCTCCAATTGTATGAATTCTAAGCAATACAAATTTCAGCAGAGTCAATACTGTTAAATGCTAAAATGCTTAACAGAAACAACATTTAATTAAAATAATCATAAATTTTGTAGTTTAAGTATCAGCTATTGGTACATTAGATACCCCAAGCCAGTATTACTGGAACTTGTAAACAAGTATTAAACAATAAGAAGACCTAGTATTACTCTGATAAAGACTGCAAAACACAGCAGTGCTCCTCCCCCTAGCCCCATCATAAAATGTAAAATTAGAATAACTGAGACCACACACCTTTAGCCTCTGCTCTAATTGTGACATTAAGATAAAAAAAAATTCCGAGCAAAATAACATAAAGCATGTTGTGACAGAGTCTGAAAAGGCTTATCTCGCTAACAGCGGTGCTTAAAAAGTTTTCCCATCCTCAGATAGCACAACTTACTCTCAGCATCCCTCTAGCATTTAGAAACAATGATTAAAAGAGCAAGATATTAATTACTGTTTCTGTTCATTGCACATGATTGTGCACTTTCTTCCAGTCACAAACACCAGGCTAAATTCTAGCTGTTGAGATGAATGAGACCAACCAAGACACCTGAAAATTACAGGTGTGTGAATAAACTTTGTAGCATGTGACAGACATAATCTCATCCCTGCACTTGCATGGTGTTCTAAGGTGGGAGTTTATCTATTTGCAAACTAATACTCAAATATCAACAGAAAATGCCACCCTCTTGAAATGCTCATCCTCGCCATAACAGCAAAGTAGTTTTGTATTAACTTTGTACCATTAAGCTTCTCCGATGAGGAACACCATGACGGATTTCAAGTGTGAAGAGATACAATAGAATGGAAATTGCTTATTCAAAATCTGAATGCAGCTGCAGGTTTGTGCATGACATGATAAGGTTCACAGAGGGCCCATAGACTTCTGTATATCTCCAAAAGCAGGGGAAAAAAAAATTGACCCAGTATTTTAAAATGGTTGAATAGCTCTTTTTCCATCTTAGATTACTGAGGTCTTGAAATCTTTTGCAAGATACACTTCTTCTGCCCACTCCCTATTAATTTCTGATGGTCTTCCCATAAAGTACTATCTACTGTCTCCTATTATTCCTTTTTCTTTTAATTTAACTGTTTTCCAAATTTTTAGCCAACGGTTATATTATGGAAGATAAGTGACTAATGATCAATTTTTAGAAGATTACAGGGCTTAAATCTTTGAGACAGGACACAGTAGTATGTAGCATGTAATTTTATCTGTGAGACATCCATTTTCTATCATTAAACTACACTATATAAAAGAAAAAAGTACACGGTAAGAACAGTTATTTTATCAAACAAAATGCTCAAGGATTTTTAAGGAGAGAAAAGACTGCAAAATCACATGCTGTAAGGCTCTAACCATGCAGGAGAAACAAAATCAAACCCTTTTAGAATATTGTTTTAGTTATGGAGTGGTAGTTGTAGGATGTCTGAATGTGTACAGGCACTAACTTCCTAATGATTAACACAGTTTCATTGACAGGCTTGGCTGCAGAATCACAAAGCGAACATAAATTGCAGCAAATTATCAGTAGATTCTTTTTTTTTTTTCTTAAAGAAAAAAAAGTTTAATGGATGTTTTGCCTGAGGGGCTTATTTCGATGGCTTCTCAGTAGATGAGACTGTACTGCCAGGAACCACAAAAGCGTACAGTACATTTAATAATGGCCCTATGTCATACCATAGTATATACAGCTATACAGCAGATCTCCATTCAGGCACAGGCTCTGCACATTTAATCCTGGAAACTCTGGAAACTAAGACATTAGAACCATGAAGGCCTTGGTCTCATTAGGCAGAGATAGTAGTCATGGCTGTCTAGAAAGATAGCTGCCTATTCAGAAGTCCATCTTGCTCCCAATAAATTTAAGACAGATTTACAATAAATTAAATCATGATAGAATTTAGCCCATAAATAAAATGACTGAAAAGTGCCAAGAGAAGATTATGAAATATTTTTTAAAAAGATAAGAATGAAGAAAATGTAGTATCAGGAGGATTTTTTACTACATGTGATTGANCTAATACCAAAGCATGCCATTCAAATTACAGTTGGCAATAACTGCCAGTCTCTGGTCTGTAATGTTTTAATTTATGCACAGCAAACTGACATTAAGATAAGTAAAAAACTTCCTATTTTTAAAAACATCAAAGAAATTGCTTCTAGTGTGATCTTTAGAATTGACTATCCACAGCATAAACACAGGGCAAATACCAGCACTAAAAAAGAAGAGCTTTAAGAGGTGATACTTCATCATGATAGCCACAATATCATTGCATGCTTATTTTATTGTCAGAACTGACACATACATTCTCATGAATAAATTCATTAATATCTATCTCAAACCTTAATATGAAAATGCAGCATGCTACAGAAATATATGCAACTGTGATGCTATAGAGCCTTTCACGAAAAAGTGGACATAAAAATAGTTACTGAAGATGAACAATTACTCTGTTATTATAGTGACTGACTCAGGCATCGATACTGGGACCTATACTATTTAACATCTTAGCAAGTTTGCAGACAACACCAGGCTGTGTGGTGTGGTCAGCACCTGGAGGGAGGGTATGCCATCCAGAGGGACCTTGACAGGCTTGAGACATGCCACCTCATAAAGTTCAACAAGGCCAAGTGCAAGGTCCTGCACCTGGGTCAAAGCAATCTCAAGCAGAAGCACAGTCCGGGTGGAATATGGACTGAGAGCAGTTATGAGGAGGAAGACTTGGGGATGCTGGCTGATGAAAAGCTCAACACAAGGCAACGATGTGTGAATGTAGTCCAGAAAGCCAACTGTATCTTGGGGTGAATCAAAAGAAGAGTGGCCAGCAGGTCAAGGGAGGTGATCCTCCCACTCTATTCTGCTATCGTTGAGACCCCAGCTTTATTGGTGTATCCAGCTCTAGAGCCACAAATAGAAGGACACAGGCCTGTTGGAGTAGGTGCTGCGGAGGGCCACAAAGACAATTAGGGGGCTGAAACACCTCTCTGGCAAAGACAGGCTGAGAGAGCTGGGATTGTTCAGACTGGGAAGACCTTATTGTGGCCTTCCCATACCTGAACAGGGCCTACAAAAAAGCTGGAGAAGGAATTTCTAAGAGGGCTCGTAGTGATAGAATAGGGATAATGGCTTCAAACTGGAATAGAATAGATTTAGATAAGAGATTAGGAAGAAATTCTTCACTCTTAGGGTAGTGAGACACTGGAACAGAGTGCCCAGGGAAGCTGTGGATGCTCCGTCACTGGAAGTGTTCAAGACCAGGTTGGATGGGGCTCTGAGCAACCTGGTCTAGTGAGAGGTGTCCATGCCCATGGCAGGGGTTTGGAACTGGATGATCTTTAAAGGCCCCTGTCAATGCAAACCATTTTACAATTATCACCTTTCCCTAATATATCTATCATCTATGAAATCAGATGCCAAACATCATAGTATACTTGATGTTTTTCACAAAGAGATATGAAATAGCTAGCTTGGAGTGGACAAAACTAGTAATTGTTATGTTAATGCTGACATATTCTCTACATGTTTGAAAGATTTTCCTTGAGAAGTTTCAATCTTCAATTGGCTGGATAACACACCAGTCTGGCTAGCAAAAATCACTTTATCTATACAGTACTGCAATAGCTTAGATGAACAGTTTATTTCATGTTCCACTTACACTCGATAGGAACAAATCCTAAACTGATGTTACCTATGCTGGCAGAAAAGCCTTTGTGGGTAGTGAACAGCAGATATGTTGCCACTGGAGGGTATCTGACAATTCCAGTGATTACCCAGGTCAATATAGTCAGAGCTAGAAGTAAACTTTTCATCTCTTTTTTGGGTCCAGACTCTTCTTCATTTGTTTTGCTGTCCTGGTGGCTAGGGGCAGAGAGGAGATTTCTTGTTCTGACAGCAGTATTGCATTCTATCTTCTCAAGGTAATTACTCCAGCTCTCTGTAGATATACTGGATTTTAACTTAAGGCCCTTTTATGCCACTCCAAGATGAACAAAAAATAAAGGTTTTAAAGTGCTTGAAAACAGCCTCAAGTCCAGCCATAAATAACTACAGAGAATTACTACCTAAATGTTCACTAAGCTGAGGGAAGAGATAAATCACTTATATCTAAGTGGGATAAAAATACTAATAAATAGAAGTTTTATAGGACAGTTGGCAATGGAAACAAATACCACTGCAAATGTTTTATTTTTAAACTTATTTAAACTAATCATAAATGATGACATGATCATATTTAAGAATAAGTGTAGGTTAAATAATTCATATATTAAATACAAGTTTGACAAGGACAAGTGTAGAGTCCTGCACCTGGGGTGGAATAACCCCACACATGAGGAATGGTTAGGGGCTGACTTGCTAGAATGCAGCTCCATGGAGAAGGATCTGGGAGTCCTGGTGGACAAGTTAACCGTGAGGCAGCAACGTGCCCTTGTGGCCAATGGTATCATGGGGGCATAAAGAAAAATGTGGCCAGCAGATCGAGGGAGTCTCTCCTCCTCCCTCTACTCTGCCCTGGTGAAACCACATCTGGAGTATTGTGTCCAATTCTGGGCTTCGTAGTTCAAGAGAGACAAGGAATTACTGGATAGAGTCCTGCACAGGGCTACAAAGATGATAATGGGACTTAGGAAAGACATAAAGACCTGGGGCTTTTCAGCCTGGAGCAGAGAAGACAGAGGGGATTGTGTAAATGCTTATTAATATCTAAAAGGCAGGTGTCACGAAGACGGATGGGGCAAGTCTCTTTTCAGTGGCTCCCACTGATAGGACAAGCGGCAATGGGCACAAATTAGCACATAGGAAGTTCCACCTAAATATTAAGCTTCTGTGCTGTTAAGGGTAACAGAGCACTAGAACAGGTTGTCCAGAGAGGTTGTAGAATCTCCAAGTCTCTGGAGACTTTCAAAACCTGCCTGGACATGATCCTGTGCAACCTGATCTAGGCAAACGTGCTTTAGCAGGAAGTTTGGACTTGATGATCCCTAGAGGTCCCTTCCAAACCCTACCATTCTGTGAAACAGCTAAGCCTTGGCGGAAGTGAGGCAGCCTGGACAGGAATGTGTATGCTTCATGATTAAGAAACAATTCTATTGCTATGTATGGCAGAGTGGTAGATGACAGCTAAGGTTTTTACGTTACTTTCTGCAAAAGTTAAAAATGTTTGTGTTTGTTTTTGTTTTTTTTGTTTGGTTTTGTTTTGGTTGGGGGGGGGTTGTTTTTTGTTTGGTTGGTTTTGTTCTTTTTTTTGTAACTTCAGTAATTTTATTACTACAGTAAGATTTACATAGGTTTTCATTCTAAAAATGCATGAGCAATATGCAATGACTACTGAAAATACACTGGAGTGGATTACCGTGGTTCCCCTCTGCGCATTGCCAGCATACAACCAAGATCATAATTATGGGATTTCTACCACTTGCCAACATGAATCACTAAACCACATGCTTCCACATAATAATAAAGAAATCTAAGATTAAAAAGCAAATGAAGGTTAAATCCTACAGGTCATCAGGGGCCTCTGAGCTGTATATTCCTTCTGTGCTCCTTTTATCATTTTTACTTGCCCACAAAAATGGAGGCTCTTCCCAGTTATACAAGTCCATCTAATAAAATGTTTGCATTTTCACACAACTGCTTAGAAAACAGCAATCTGCAAAGGACAAACTTGTATTAAACCTCAACTTTGGATTTATAGCTTTTTCATCTTGAAGGAGGAAAAAAAAAAAATAGACAAAGTTCACAGTAGCAAGAAAAAAACAAAAAAACCCACAAAACCAGAAACTCAGGTGAGAATTTTAAAAGACATCTTAACGTGAAGAGGGAATTACTGGTATGCATAGAAGCAGAGAAAAATTTTCTGAAATGCAGATATTGATCCATGATTAAATTTCCCTTCCCCAGAATTTTTTTTTTTAAATGCAATTATATTTTAATAGTGATGAAAAAAGTATATCTTCAGAATCAGTTAAGAGTGATATAGAGGAATAACTTAAATTATCTTTGAGAGTATATTAATCTAGAAATGTTTGTCTTTGTATGAGACCCCTTTGTATAAGACTTCTGTAGCTATTCACAATTTTACTCACATAAACATACACATTAAATTTAATTTCAGAATATATACATGGGGGAGCTAGTATTTGCTGTTTTATGCATGCTTCTCAATGATCCATATTTCAGTTTAAAAAACTTTAAAAGTGAACAAGGTTGTGTACAGATACCCTATGGAATTTCTTTCCCTTTCTTTCTATTATTCTTAAAAATTGGAGGCCTTACCTACTCGGTACTTAAAAACACTTAGAAATCTGTTTCAAACTGCCCAGTATTGCCCAGAATTTATAACCTAAGGCTGTAGAACTGGAAACACTTGTGAGCAAGGTCATCAATCCTACAGCCTTCTGTATTATCTCTTAGTCCTTTTTTATGCTTTCCAGTTTTAAAAGCTATTTAGCATACATCTCCACCAATATTTACACATCAATAAATTACTGTGCACACACTGAGAAAGATTACTATCTGATCCCAGCAGATCCTTACTACAGCAATTATTTCTGGCATGTAAAGCTAAAGAAGTAACTACACAAGACTGTGGCTTAGTATGCTGAGCTGTCCTACGAAATCTGAGCGCCTGAAATTTACTTCCAACTAGTCCCTGCACAGCCACTGCAGTTGCACTGATGATACTGAATTACATGACATGGCTTTAAGATATCTTTTCCAACCCCACTTCCACTGACACCCCTATTTTGGAAGGTACATGGAGGCAGCAGTTTAAAGACATTACAAAATAGAAATAGAATTCCTATTTTGGGTGAGTTTCTATGTAGGGTTACATTAGCAGGGCATTATGGGAACTGTGTTGCTACTTAGGATAATGTTCCTGCTCTAAATACAGAGAAGACCATTCAGTTAGGACTTCACAACTTCATGACTTTGATGTTTTCCAAAGCATTTCATTAAACAATATATTTTACAACATTGTAATGCAAACTTAATCCTGACTTCATTCTTATGAGAGAATAGGTTTGAGAAATAAGTTGAATCAATTCCTTAAATTACTTATCTTGTGGTCAACAGGACCAAAAAAACCCACCTCCCACAATGCAGAAATAGTTAAATTACAAGAAATACCTTTTTTAGACACCTGAAACCACAATACACTGTATTTGTTATAGGCCTATGAACAAGTATCCACAAGATTTCCCCTGTTTGGCGTACAGTATCATCCTATCCACAGGAAAAGGTTAATCTTCAGTGAAAATATCATCTCTTGGCCCTGTGCATTTGCTGGGGTTACAGAAGTTGGCTGTCATCCTAGTAAAGCTGCATTAAATAGTTCAAATTAAATAACACTAGTAATACCTGTTGGTGGCAAATAGAGGCAAGAATGATAAAAGCTTTGGGGTAGAATTTCAGGGAGAAATAGAATTATATTTGCTCAGCAAAATCTTCCCCAAATTGGGATTTTCAGAAATTCTCAGGCTTCACTTGTACAGAAGTAAAATCTACTTATTTCTTAAAGTATCTGGATTTGATCTGACATGCTACTACTGGTCCAGAAAATTCAGAAACATTTTTCATTTATTCCTGGTAGTGCTTTCAATTACAGAGATACTATCATTTTGAATATTTTTCTGCTATAAAGACTTCCCCTCAGGGATTACAGAAGGGAGCTTATTAAAATGTGTCCCCATCATTTTAGCAGACAAAAAGAAAAAAAAAAAAAAGAAAAGAAAAATGAAGAGAAGACTGAATACAACAGGAATTATTGGAGCTCAATGCTAAAGCAGAACGTGGCCAAAGAGAGCAAGCAGGTGGGGGAAAATTACCAAATAGATATCCAACTATCCCCTTGAACGTCCTCCTCTTTGACTTTGGGATTCTGACTACAATTAGAGTATTTTTCAAATTTGGCCAAGGTTTTCAGTTACCCAACACTTTGGCTGAACTGCCGGATCCTTGTCACCTGCCCATATGCTTATCAGGTCTTTATGTGTGCTAAGCCTGACACTCTGAGCAGTCTTGAACCCTCTGTGAAATAGCTACACAGATGGCTTTGGACATGCACAGTAAATCTAAAAAGAAAAAAAGTATGTCCAATTTCCTGCTGATGCAAAGCATAAGTAAAAACTTGTGCAGGGGTTCTGCCATTTCCCAAAAATACTGGCTAACTGTTCTGTTTATGCTGTACAGCACACAACTGCTTGAAGGAGAATCAGTGTGAGAGGGCTTTAATGACAAATATACTTCTATAATAGGGGCAATGGGGAAAGACTAAGGACACCCTTTGTCTCCTTCTGATGTGCTGAAGGGTTGTGGTACTGATGATTCTCTTCAGAAGAGTTCTGGCCAGAAGTCAAAACCAGAGATATGAGTTGGCTATAAAACTAGTTCAAATATGTGACAGCCGCTACAATTACAGGTCATGAAGTTACAAGAAAAGGCTATTTTCAGTAAGCACCAAATGACATGAGTATTTAAAGGAAACAAATTAACATGAGCAAAGATGTGACCATCTGCCACTTACACAATCAGTGGTAAAAATTAAATTTCTGAAGATTTTTCAACCAGACAGGAAAGCCAATTACTACTGGACCAGAAGAGAATTCATGACCATAATCAACCTGAGCCCAGGCTAACAAGGTTTGGTGATCCAGAAGATGGGATAAAGAATTTAAAAAAGGAGAACAGAAAGAATTTCAAGCCATTTCAAAAACTCTGGGTTTAATTTCAAGAACTTGGTTTAGTAGTTGAGGGAGAGGGAAAATGCTATGACCATATAATGGTGACTTCAGTTTTCAACATATTTAAGTTAGTCACTCAACAGGTGATTTGAGACTTGAATTGTAAATGAATGCCAATTTGCTGGATGCAAGCATCTGTCCTGGCCTTATTTCGGGATGCATATATACACCCCTGTTCCCCAGCATACAGCAACATTTGTATTATGCAAGTGATCAAACACTTGATTTTTTAGAGGGACTGAGCACCTTCAGCTCCTGTTTTTAGGATCTCTGGATAGGATGTAGTGGTCCTCCACAGCTGATACTACTCAGCAGTATTAGGCTCCCAAACCCAAAGTACACCAACATCTTTGTGAATCATTTAACATAATTCAAATATCACACCATTGATCTGATTAGATTTTTTCTTAAGATTGAGACTGTTTAAAAGGGAGAGAATTTATAAAACAACGAGCACACTATAGAGAGGACTCTTTATATAGTAAAGCAGAATCAGAGCTTAAGATGATTTGCAAGTAGTATCTGTAAATATTAATGCTCTTTGACATTGAATACTGCATATCATGCATTTTAAGTGGTTTTTAGCATGTGGATGTTTACAGTGAAATGATGTGTTGCTTCATATGTCTGTTTTCAGTTCAAAGTATAGCTTCATTACAAGGAGCGATAGCATAAAGCTTAGCAGCCTGAACATTCCTCCAGAATTAGCACTAAAGTGACAAGCATCTTTAACACAGCTTTTAAATTGGGTTTGTGGGCACCAAACAGCTTCATGAGCATTAGCTGCTCTTCACCCTCCTCTCTACAGTTCCAGTTTTTCTCTACTCAAGCTGTGTATTGACCACTTTTAATATGGAGTGGTTTTCCCCAGTCTCTGACTTCATTTTGCAGTTGCCTTCATTAAGCATCCAGACATTGAAACCTTGTAAAATTCCTTTAGCCTGTGGAATACTGCTTCCATCCATAACTTTTCATATTGTTATTACCTACTCTGCTGCCTTCTTTTATAATTTCCTAAAATGCCTAAGCGGAAAATAGCTACGAAGACTTCCAAACACAGTATCATTATACAAGATTTGTAAGCCCACGTCAAAATGACATATTGAAGGATATTAAACATCATATGGGACATTGAGAGAGCAAGTGTGGTTTTAGATTTATGTACTAAGAGAACTACAGAAATTTTGTTCATATTAACTGCTGGTTTGGTGAAGCTGGCAGACCAAAAGTGGTCAAAAACAGGTATAATATCCATTCTGGAAACAAAATCATGAAAGCTGCAAAATTGAGTGTGTAATTTTTCTCTGCACTTTGTCATTAATCCTGTGCATGCTTCCATCTCAGCTTCTAAGGAATCATACAGATCTTTAACTTGGACTCTAGAACATCTTGATTTACCCATATAAGATTCAAGTAAGTTTTTTTTATTCTGATTTAATGGAAAGGTCTTCTTTGCCTCAATTTTCTGCAGCACCTGGTAAAAAGGCACACACAGAAGACTCTGAAGATGGTATCAAACCACCAAGAAAATCTTGTTTTGCCATGAATATAGGAGTTCCTCATATATATGTAGCTACTTTGAACCTAACCTGCCTATCTGTCAAACCAGAATACATGCTGAGGAAGATCAGGTTGCCTTAGTAACCTGAGTCCAGTTGTACAGACTTCAGAAAGACTGAATAATTTTATCTTTCTGAAGCACCACTGTGCATCATTGTACCATTGTACTTAAATATCTTACACATGAAATAGAGATATTTTTCCAAACTCCCTACATAACACTGTGAGCTATTCTCATGCTCTGGGTTATAGAAGATACTCTTTGGGAAAACTTTCTTCTTCTTTCTTACCATTTGTGACCTTTGAAGCTGTCGTCTAATAAAAAACTGTCACTTACTCATTGCTCTTTTTTGGGGTTTGTTGGAGAGGAGCGGCTGACACATAGCTAAATCTCCTGTTTCAGCTGTGCCATGTATAGTCATTAACCTCATTCAGAAAACCACTAGTTACCTAAAATGTATTTGAAGATATGATATTGTCAGAATGTTCAGAGAAATCTGTGAGAAAGAACAGTGACAGCAGTCATCCAGTATGCTTATTACTGTGAATAGCTTTTGGCTACACAAATTTCAGCCCTGAATTGTACATAGTATGCTATTAAATTGTAATAATTGAAAGTTCTAGAGAAAGGAATGTAACGATACCCAACAGAACAATTTTAGTTCCATGAGAATATATTTAATTAGCTCTTAATCATTTTCACCTTTATGACACTGGAAACACTTCTAGGATTTGATTTACAAAATTATTGTGCCATTAATAAGAGAAAGATATTATTGACATACCAAAATCCAATTTAATTACTCCCTTGATTCCTCCAGAGAGAAGTTTGCAATTTTCTGACACTATGTTCCATTTTTCAATATTGTGCAACAGAAAATACCTCAGACTAGGACAGAAATGTTGCATAATTGCTTCTGTCTGAGCTATAAGCACAACTATAGCCATGTATTCTGGCTACCTTGAAAGTTCATTTTTTGGCTTTTTCTGTATCAAGTATGCCACTTACAACTTTACTTATAACTGCTTATTAGAAATATTCTCACATGTAGGAGCTTCTACAATCACTATCAAACAACTTTCTATACTTCTCAAATTTTAAAGGTATAGTTTATAATGTATTTAAGAAAATGGATATTACTTAACTGTTTTAGGCCTGGGTAGCTCATCTGATTACTTGGAATTTGTGAACAAACAAGAAAAAAAGTCTAAAATTTGTTTTCAGACTGTCAGCCAAAGCATGCCTGTTAACTTACATATTTGATAAACTGATATATCTTAATGAAAAGCCAAAAATTTACATACGACAAAATCCATAAGAAACAGAGGAGGGAAAAAAAAATCTAATAGTGCTGCACCATTTAAACCTTGACAAAAAGTTGTAATTTGTGCATCATGCTCCATAGTTCTGGTTGAAGCAACATGTGCTCCCGTATAACACCACAGAAGCCTGACAGCTCATGGTACAATCTATCGTTATTAAGTATTCCAATAAAAACAAAAGTGAAAAAAAAATAAATAGAAGTTAAAAAAAAAAGCAATCTTGGTCCACAGCCATGGCTCACAAGCAACACTTCTTGCTTTTGTTGCTTTTTTACAGTTTTTCTTTTAAACACCTCAACATTTCTGCATTGTCAAGACTGTTATATGAAGTCTTGCTTCCACTGAAGTTCATACAAATTAGTCCACCAATATTTGTCACAAGACATTCCAGATACTCATTACAGAGAGATATTGGAAAACATAAGCTGAACGAATTGAGATTTCTTCAATTAGTTCATTCCAACAGCTTGCCCAGCATTGTAATTTTGTGTGCAGCTATCTTTATTTCTCCTGTGTACAGTGAGCCTCTGTGGCAAAATAATCATATGAAGTATTCAGACTGGTATGTTATGAGGGACAGATTTTTTTTAATTCTCAGATAGTGGAGTTTGAAATCAAATGTGTTTTAAAGTACTCCAAGGAACTTTCTATCCCTTTTCTTAATAGCAGGTTATACATTTATTGGTAGCTAGCAACTGCAAAGTCTTAGCCGGGAATATGTAATACTACTTTGGAAAGTACTACTGGTGGCTTTTATGGTTAGTTTGGCTTTTAGTCACTGGTTCAATTGAACTTCTTTATTTTGTACATATCCTTCTCACAAAAGTACCATTAAGGCTGACCCTACACTCCAGGTGTCAAAAAGTCCATGAGATGCAGTATCTGTAACAGTTAAATCAATTAATAAATGCAAAAGAAATGTATGTGGCAAAATTATTTAAATACACAATTTTTGTAATACCAGACTGATAATGTAATCAGAGATTAAGTGAATGTTACCCTCTGATTTGAATTCCAGAAGGAAGACATCATGATAGAAGAATAACTATCTATTGTCAACACCATATGATAGTTCAGAAGACTTTAAACAGTCAGTGGTATGGATATGAGAAAATAAGCTAAGTCTCCACTTCTTTCTGCAATATTTAATTACCCCTCCTTGCCTATGGATTATTACATAATTGCTAATTACATGTTCGCAAAGTATGAGACTCTTGTCTCATTCAGCACAAGAATGCACCCTTTTTGATCAGAGTTCTGCAGCAAAAGCAGCTGGTGTTTCTAAAACTGCTCACTCCTTGAAGAAGTTGAAGGCAATCTCAGTATTTAGGGGTTTTGTGGTTCAAAGTATAACCTCAGTATTATTTTAATGCACTCTCCAAACACTACACTGAAGAGAGAATCACCCAGTTCCTTCTGGAATTTTTATAATGTCAAACACTATAATATCCAAATCTCTCAAACTTATCTAATGCATTTTTACTGTGCTAAGTTTCTACTATCCTCAGTAAAAGCTAGAAGTATGCTGTGTTTCATGTGTTCAGTCGGAAATAATTAGGATTTGATTTTCTGGAAACATATATGTTTCAGTCCCAATTTTGAGTGCAAATCAGAATACAGATTGTCAGCTTAGCAAAAAATTATAAATACCTAAGTACTGAATTCACTGTCATTTAATAATACATGATTTCCTCTTCATAAGTCCTCTTCATAAGTCTATGCCTAAAAACCTTCTGGTCCCTAGTATGTTGGAAATAGCTTCCAGGCAGATTTTCTCCACCACCTTTTCCAGTGATCAAGATGAGGATGACCAGCTTGTACTTCATTGGATCCTACCTCTTGAAGACATGAGAAAAAATTACTTTTTTCTAGTTCTGAGGAAGGGACCTCAATGGCCGAGTTCTTTCATAGATAATCAAGAGCAGCATTGCAATGATCGGTGACACTCATGGATGCCTCCCTCCCATAATGTCTCAGAAACTTAGATATGTCTGCTTTGTTTAGATATTCCCTGACCTGATTTTCCTCCACCGAGGTGAGTCCTTCTCCACTTTTCCACTAGTCTCATGGCCCTGGAATTCATGAAAGTGCTAAAGAGCAAGGCAAAGAGGACTGAGTACCTCAGACTCTTCCATGTCCTTTGCCATGAGGTCCCCTCACCCTGTTTAGTGGCATGCCCACTGCTCTTTCACCACCAGAAGAAGCCCTTC
This sequence comes from Chloroceryle aenea, assembly GCA_013399075.1. Taxonomy (NCBI): domain Eukaryota; kingdom Metazoa; phylum Chordata; class Aves; order Coraciiformes; family Cerylidae; genus Chloroceryle; species Chloroceryle aenea. Next base: position 381,256 of record VWZY01005111.1, on the reverse strand, counting down.
CTGTTATCCCTCCATGTCCTTTGCCAGATTAAACTCAAAGTGGGCCTTGGCTTTATGAACACCATCCCTGTATGCATGGACAGAATCTCTATATTCTCCTTGGGCCACCTGACACTGCTTCCACCTCTTGCATGCTCCTTTTCAATGTCTGTGTTTTGCCAGAGGCTCCTGCTGCCTTTTGCCGCTTTTGCTTGATTTTCTATGTATGAGGTTGTCTACAAGGATTCCTCAGCTTCAAGAAGGTAATACTTGAAAATCTACCTAGCGGTATGCCTTCCTTCACTTCCTTGATCATCTGTGTCAGCAAGTAAATGCACTCCAGACATCTCCTAAATTTCTTGCGCCCTGCTTTGTTGCCCCCCTAGCAGATACTGGGGCAATTCAAGTTCTCCATGAGGACTAGGTGTGCAAATATGAGGCTATTTCAACTTCTCTGAAGAAGGCCTCATCTATTTCTTCCTTCTTATCAGGCAGATACCAACTGTGTCATACTAGACCTGGGTAGAGCTTCACACCTTCCCATCACACTCAGTGAGGAAATAGTGGACTTTCTCATGAGCTGTCAGTCTCCATTCCCCAACCTTTCCTAGTACTAACTCTTTCTTAACCAGGATGGCCAGCTTGTGGCAAAGATACTTTCACCCCATCTTGGCAAGTGGATTCCATCTTTCCCTGGTAGGCCTTCCTTGATCTTGTGCAATCTCCAATTAAATTGGCCCAATACACATCAAATAATATGCAGAAACATTTAAAATAAAATCTAACCATTACTACAGGTACAGTCTTAGCTGAAAGGCAGTATCTCTATAATGCAATGATATATCAAGAAAATCAAACAGGTTTTCCATTAACCCATTTTGTATAGATGTAGTTCTCCATTTTAATGAGCGTTATTGTTTTTTCTTGGTAAAGAATTAAATAAAATAGGAGAACTTTGAAAAAAAAAAGTTTTTTTACTCACACTGGTTGAGAACATCAAATTCCAAGTCAGAAAAGACCATGTGATGAAGTGTTGATCTTTCAGAAATGGATTAATGGAAGCACTGATGTAATGTTAGCTATGCCATCACAAGTACAATACCAATACATTATTCCTTTATGGTAACACTGCTGAAGCTGCCCTGTAATTTGGCACAGAACATTTCTATACTAATGTAATGTGACAATGTTATTATGTCTGCTATTTTCTATGCCATAATAGCAGTATTTGTTTCCACAAACAACATGCCATTACATTCACTAATATGGCTATACTTAAAGACTGCCCGAGTGAAAACAGATGTAAACTTATAGAAAGCACATAATCTCTTATAGATTTGTTTTCTTTTGTTTTGCCAGAGTAATTTTCAACTCTACTCTTACAAAAAAGCTGAATTCCCTGGGAGGATAGCTTTCACTGCATAACCTGCTGTTAGAAATAGCTATAATGTTCATGATGTATATTTTCCACAGGAGTTGCATGCAGCAATCCATTTGTAAGGACAGGCATTAGCTGTCCTTTTAGCACAGGTTTTATGTAATTCCATTTTGTAAGAACAACTGATACTCATCTGCTTTACACTTACCAGTGTAACACTTTTACCTACCACATCTAAAGAGCACCATTGCCCTGAATCTTCAAGTGTCACATCAAACGAGAAAATCATAATCTGTATAGCATTTGGAGTCAAAACTTCCCCTTGCTTGTTGATCTGCCAGTAAATACAAAACTGCAGCAGACAGAATGTTCCCACCTATGCCACCACAGAGGTTTTTAGTCTACAGGCTCTCCACACACCCTGTAGTGAAGTACTGAGATTGTCAACTAAGAAAACTTTTGTGGATTAAATTGTGTGTGTTCATGACCACAGTTGTAAAACTGAGGCCTTACCCTTGTCTGGTCCAGGTCATTTTCCACAAGGGTACATCCCCTAAGCTTCTCTCTAGCTGACACACAGAGGGCACTCTGGAATGGGAAATGAAACAACCTGCCTCACTCGGTGTTTATTCTGAGGGAACTTTCAAAATAAATAAACAAATGAATACTATCTTCATTTTAAGCTCTGCACATTTTCACCTGGAACAACAGACTGAACAGCACAGAAAAGATTAAAGAAGCTTCTTACACACTGTATTTGTAGAATGTATTATAACACTTTTCAAGAAACTATTTATTTGATTATTTTCTTCAAACTGCTTTGGAAATCAAAGACAAGAATGAAATGCGTGAAATATTTATATTGTAAAGCCTAGGATGCACATCAAATCTTTGTTCACTGATGTTACTATAGGAAATATGCTGAAGTATCAACTCAAATGCAGCAAAGTAATTTGTGGACATTTGTGCTATTTGCAGATGATACAAAACTGGGAGCAGTGGTTGACAAACCAGATGTGTGCATTGCCATTCACAGGGATGCTGACAAGCGGCATTAAGTGAGCTGAAAAGAACCTCATAAAACAGAGGAAAATGCCAAATTCTGCATCTGGGGAGGAATGACCTCATACACCAGGACAGGCTGGAAAAGCTGGAAATCAGCTTTCCAGAAAAGGATCTGGGCATCCTTCTAGACATAAAGTTCAACATGTTCAGCAGTGTGCTCTTATGATAAAGAAGGCCAACAGCCTCATTGGCGTTATTAGGAAAATTATCACAATTTAGAGATGTGAACTCTACTCATCTCTGCTGAGATGTATCTGGGGCACTATCTCCTTGTGTTAGACTCCATGGTGCAACTTAAGCTTACTGGAATAAGCCCAGCAAGGGGAAACAAAGGTGATTAACGACTTGAAGCATCTGTCATATGAAGACAGATCGAGAGACCAGGGACAGTTCAGCCTGGAAAAGAGAAGGCTCAGTGGGGATTCTATCAAGATTTTAAAATATCTGATGGATAGGAGTAGAGAAGACAGAGACAGATTCTTCTCACTGGTGCTCAGTACCAGGACAAGAGGCAATAGACACATACTGGAATACATAAAATCTCATTTAAACATAAGGAAAAAGTTTGTACTGAGTGTGACTGAGCGGTGGCACATGTTGCCCAGCGAGATTGTGGAGTCTCCATCCTTGGAGGTATTCTGAACCCAACTGGACACAGCCCTGGACAACCTGTACTGACTCTGTAGCTGACTCTGCTCTGAGCAGAGAGGTTGGACTAGACAATCTCTACAGAACCCCTCTAACCGAAGACATTTTATGACTCTGAAATTTCTGATCAAATATGCTCTCTAAGACCCAGGGAGACACAAAATAGTGTCAAGGTGTGGTGTGTTAACTGTGGAACAAAATAAAGGGGAGGTATGGAGGGTTCATCCTGGCTGAGGACCAAACTTCAACCCAGCTGCCTGCCCATTCTGCCTGCTCTGACCTTTACTCTTCATCTTCTGCTGTTTCTCACCCTTTTTGTTCCCTCCTCCTTCATCTGTATGGCATTTTGGTAAGAATGGCATACTTTCTAAGTGTGTTTTCACAGAGGTGTCACCGGCTTGGCTGAAGGACCCAGCTATGCCCTGCAGTGAGTCCATCAGAGATGGCCATGCCCAGCATGGGGCAATTCTAGCGTCTCCTCACTGAGATCATCCTGCAGCCTCCGGCTGCCAACATCTGGACATGGACATCCAGTACAGGAGGGATGCAAGTCTCCATAAACCAGGTACTTTTAACCATTTCTCTTACGACCACTGACACTTATTTTTAAGTGATCAATTTTTGGATTTGATAACAAAAAGTCTCTACCTATGAAATTTTGATGTACTGAATACTCCATGTTATATAAGACGCCACAATCAATGTAACCTAAGCCAAGGGCCTGTTGTGTAGCAATACTGGGTTAGATTTCAGCTTCTGTCAACCAGTATCACTCCATGCATAGTGTGCAACAGAAACATACTCACACACACCACTCAGGAACATGCCTACATCCCTCTGAAGCGGATATGTATTTCAGTGACGAGCAAGTGCTATTGCTGAGATAATCTTTCTTCATGTAAAGGGTATTTATCTTACTTCAGTGCTGCAAAAGTTTAGCCTATGGTGTGAAACCTATGCAAGTTACTAAGATCTGTAGTAACATTTGGTCATTCCTCTTCCCGTTATGCCTTTCCCAAACACAGCAGGAGCAGTAAAGGAGCATCTAAATAATACTGAGATTTCTCCTCCTTTCCCTCACATATACCATTATGAGAAATCACTCTTGTTAGATTTGCTTTACAGATTTTTGGTGTCTAAACTTATCTGAGGAGCCAAGATAAAGCAGAAACCAAACATATTTACCAGACTCCGTGTTCTATTAAAAAATGAACATAACCAGAATAATTTTATATTCCATGTTTGTGGTAGAATAACATTACAAAAGAAGATTTATATGGGGGGAAAAAAAATAAGTATTTTTGGCAACCATGTACTAAAGGCACTCATTTACCATCATCAGAAATAGTATACTGAGAATTATCTGATTGGGTGCAACAGAGTCCATAATGTTACCATAAAAATTAGCCTTCACAGATTGGTAAATATATTCCTTACATATATTCATTAGTTCACCAAATTTATGCAATAGCTGTCACTTGAAGAAATTCATAGAATATTCTAGGTCTAGACATCAGTTACTACTAATACAAATTATAAACAGATTTTTTTCCTTTGCTAGAGTTGGAATATAGAGCTTCTTATTCATACTTTTTAGTTACTTTGGGAATAACTCAAGATCACAGAACAGCAGAAATAACAACATTAAAGTAAAGCAGAAACAAATAATTTTCTCCTGTACCAGATAGGAGACTGCATTCTTTAAAAGTATATGTTTAGCAGTATGACTAATCACTCACATTGCTGGGAAGGGCAAATTCATATACATAAATTAAACACAAACCTTTGCTGAAATTACCTAAAGTTTTTAATACCACAATTCATTTCTACCATGAGAGCAACTGCAGAGAAATAGACTGAAATGAGTCCCTTCCATCATTTTCAAATGTCATTGAGAGTAGAAAAGTGGAACTTTCATAAGAACAATGAATGTAGCTTTTACATATATGTCCTTTTCTACCATTATGCTAGATACAATTTGAGCCAAAAGCTTTCCAGATTATAATTATTCTGTTATTTTCATGTTTGTCCAAGACAGTACACCTTGCTTTAGAGTGCAGAACCAGAGCAAGACATAAAAAACCAAAATGCTCGACTAGACAGTTACACCAGCACTTTCTACCATCTCTCATTCATTCAGATAAATGCATACAAGTAGAAATAAAAACACTTAGCTTTAAAGAAATTCCCTCTTCAAATGGAAATCAAAATGTGCAACATTTTGGATATTTCAAATGTGGCGAGTTAAAAAGAAAACTCAGTAGCTCATTTTAATCTGTTACCATGGATCATTATGGCTCCTGCATTACTATCCCACTTTCACTTATTCGTAATTGTATTTAGATCAATAAGGCTAGCTTAGAATAAAACTATGACATTGTTGAATCAGGTCACTTATTTTTGACACACTTAAGCTTTTCCTCGAAGAACAGATGGTTGGGGTATGTTATGGAGTTTTATTCAGGCGAAATTTAAAAGAACTAAAATACCCAGCATGCTTTCATTATTGGTTTGCTTAGTGTGCCACCTAAAAGAATCTACAAAGGCAGATAATGAGCCTTGTCAACTGTTTCACAGTAATTATAGCCCTCATGATATAATGCTACAAAATTACAAAATAGCTTAAGATAATAAAATATATATATTTTTTTTTAAATCAGGAACAAAAACCAACCTGTTTGAAACATTTATACAGGAAGGGTATTATTTCAAACATGTATCCATCAGACTTGCAATCGAGTGTAATAAGCCCAAATTCTGTCAGCATTTGATACTGTATATTGTCCAAAATTTATACTGTATATTTTAGCTATACTATTCCCATAAATCTCACAGATTTTTCTGGGGTTTGCCAGTTCATTTAAATATCTAAGATTAATATAACATAAACATTCAGAAACTTGCTTTAAATATTGCCTTAAAGCTCTTAAGCATTCAGATCAGCATTTTTTTAGTGTACTTACGGTCATTGCATAATGGTCCACTAAAGGAGGTCATACTACAGTCACAACTGAATCCATCCCACTGCTGTAAGCACACTCCCTGATTTGCGCATGAATCTTCTTGGCACGTTGTGCTGGGTCCTGATGAGAACATACAAAAAAGTACTCGTACTTTGTCTTCCAAAGAAGGTGTTTCTCACTGGATCACATTAACTAGTTGCCAACATCTCAAATCAAACAAGCCAAGATTTACCAAGTAAAACACACATAAACTTGCTGAACTCGTAGAAGCATGTAATATTAAAAGTTGGTTTTGCTTTAGTTTTAAGATTAATACGTAAAACACATCAGAATGCACAAACTGAAGCAAAGTTATTTTAAGTATAGGGGGAATGTTAAGTTTTTTCACAAGTTATTTGTTAATCTCATGTCAGACCATTAACTAGCTAAATGATTTTAAAATCTATTATTTTTTTCCTGTAAAAAAACATTTTAAACAGCAAAGGCAGATGCCACAGAAAGCAGAGTTTTAGGAGATGAAAGTAAAGATTAGAAAATAAAATTAAATCAAAATAAGATAAAAAAAATAATAAAATGGAGCTACACTATACAATGCTTTTAATCCCACAAATTATTTTAAACAATTTAGGTCTGAAATTAAGAGGAGTTTGGGATTCTTTGTCAGGAATGTTGGCAAGTACTGGTTCACATGCTTCAGGGATCCCATGCAGACTCCTTTCTTTTTTAAGGGGAAATGCAGAAAATCAGACTACTAATGGACTAGCATGCCAAAATGTGACATACGCATGAAAAACAAAGCTAATCTATTTCTAGAGAATCATAACTAAACTACTGAAATATACAGAAGTTTGAAAAGGAATGATCAAAGCAGTAAAGCAATCACTATACAAACATATTCAAGACTGAAAGCCTTTATGCAAGCTAAGCTGGAAAATGAAGGTTCATGTAGACCATTGTTTTAGAGGCATGAATGGCAAAATCTGAAAAAAAATAGCATACTACTTCTGAAATGTACAGAGCATTTATTGCAGTAATCCAACTGTGCATTGGGGGTTTCAGTCTTGTTTAATACACACAGGGCTATCTACCTTGCAAATCAGCTTTCATCAATGCAACTTTGTCAGCAAAATAAAAAAAAGCAAAATATATTAAATGTTAGTAAGCAATATTGAAATGGCAGCAAACACAGAAAAAAAAACATTCAGAGTAAAGTGCATGCTGCTGTTAAAGAGAGAAAGAAATGCTATATAATGCAAACAAATTAATGCTAATAGCCATAAATCTTCAGGCAAGCCAAAATAAGAAAGCAGTAATTTGCCACTATTTTACTACAAATATAATGGTTAATTGAGCCAATGACATGTAATGAAGGAAAATTAATATTTCCCCCCCCCTTCCTTGGATAGATACAAATGCATTAGCAGAATAAATGCATGGCTGGATCCTTACTAGCCATTTGTCATGTTCAGAAACACTGAATTCAAGAATAATTAGCACTATCACCCTCTGTGGTCTTTCTTTTTTGTAGCCCTTTCTTCATGTCTGGTGAATGAAGAGTGAAATACAGACCATGAACTGCAGATCACTATGATGTCGCACACATATTTCATACTGATTCTTGACACTACCAGGCAAAATTTGGTTCTGGGATTATAAAATTGTCCTAAATAGTTTTGGAGAGAACACATCAACATCCATTTGAAACTCCTATTTGATGACAGGGCAAGACTGTTCCAAAGATTATAGAAATATCCTAAATAATCAGGTAAGTAGAAATCCACTTAACCCTTCTTTCACATTACAATTCCTTCAAAGTTCTCTCTGGGATTTTCTTTTGATTTTACAGTGTTTTAGAAAAATCCATATTGATATGATTCAAGTCAGTTCAATGCCCTTTTGCCTTAAATGAGGTACTGCTTAAGCTCACCTCTGAACCTGGGGCCTGAACAGTCACCAGTACGATTAAGAACGAGGGTAGTATACACTGCATCCCTGTTTAGGCAAAACTATTAACTGTGTGCTATTTTTTTCTGTTCAGATAATAATAATAAAAAAAGAGAGTACCACTACTACTAATAATAGTAGGTATAACTGATTTGATGCAGTAGTCAAAGGTAGGATAGTGATTTCCTTTTATTTGGAGTTTCAAGCCCAGAAGTTTAAACATTTGGGCATTACATCACCCTTTCTTGAGCTGGGGATTATAATGACAGAATCCTGTAGCTGACAAGAGAAGACACATTTTTTTTCTCACCAGATTCTGCTACTCAGAAACTTTACAAAGATGAAGTGAAAATATCTGTAGGTGTTTAAATGTTATATATTCATGCATTTATTTACACTTTAGTTATGCAATGTTAAATTTCCTCATCTTTGCAAAAGTAGAACAAAAGTCACAAGGACTTAAAAGTACATAAACTGCAGGACCCTGTAGGCACATTAAAAGATGCGTGTTAAAATACATATTTGGAAAAAATACAAACATGATCTTGTTAAAAAGCAGGTTATTTTACTTTTTATTAAATTGGTTTTTTAGCACTTTTGGCTTATCTATAGTAGTCATTGCCATCACAACTAGCTTCCATCTAAGAATTTATTTTAATAAAAGTAGGATTTTATATTTTTTTAAATGAATGGAAGACGACTCTTTCTTGTTGGTAAATACTATATCATCTATCACAACAGGTTCATATTTTCCTATATATGTTACAGAAGTAAGCTACTTAGTAAGAAAACCTGTAAGACACTTCTCAAGCACTCACCTTTTGATTCACATTCAATTTAAATATTCTAATTTATTCAATCCTCACTGCAGACTGGATTTGGTCTTTCACATTTACCTTATATGAGGGCTTACATGCTATATATTACACAAAAAAAGATTAATAAGTAGCATGTACAGTGTTTTACTATATATTTCAAAACCAAATTCCGTATTTCACCACCAAGAATCTTCACATATGTTCTTTGATTTTTTTCATATAATTTAATACATAAATTATGTCATATATGCACATGCATGCACACAATGCATTTTCCTCCTAGACATGTGAGAATTAAGTTTTTAGCATTCAAGCATTTTAAGCATTAATTTCTATAATTCTGCTTTATTTAAACTGTGTAAAGAAAAGATAATGGGTATGACTGGAGAAAAACAGGGCTGACAATTACAACCTAGCTTGGAGTTTGCAGTTAATTTGAAGAGCTACTTAGCATATTTCTGTTTCTAGCTGATAGCTTCTATATGTTCTAGCCATTGAAAATTTGTCAACAAGGTAGATTCAGCCAAGTGTAAATTATACTGTTCAAAGATAGAGAACAGAGATACCTATCTGCCTGTGTCTGAAGCTTCAAAATGCAAGCCTTTCAAATTGCCACACGGTTTTTTTTAATAATTCAAAAAAACCCCCAAACCACCACACACAAAAAAAACCCAAACAAACAAAACAAACAAAAAAAACACAACCAAAATGAAAAACAACCACAACACTCTAAGAAAGAAGTTTTAACATGCATTTACAACAGTCAAGGTATCGAGTAATATCAATATTCTAAGAACAAATTCCTAACAGGTAAAATTAATTAGTAGTACATTATGGTTTCAGAGTTTGACAGAAGAGACAAAAAGAGCTTTTACACCTGATGTGTTTTTTTATGTTTGTTTGTTTTGTTGGGTTTCTTTATATACCAGAAAGGTGGGGAACTCAATCCCACAAGGGTCAGAACAACATCAAATCCAAGTGCCTCACTTCTCAGGAAAGATTTTGCAGTAGGCTAATGTCTTAATAAAAGACATATACCCACCAGTATAGTCAGCTGTCTTTTGGACTGAGTGTGGCAGTGACTAATATTTATTGTTTTGAAATTGCTTCTGTTGCTGTGTCCCGAGCTCATTGGACTTGACATCTTCGGGGACTTCCAGAGCTTACACATCCCAATGCAGTGTCAGATGGATGCAAAAGTGCTCATCTCTGTAAGGATGGAGACATTCCAATCCCTGCATACAGTAGCAGAGCTATGGGCAAGCTGAGGCATACTGGAGATTTCTACTAGGCAGCTAAATTTATGACTTGAATCATATTTTCAGCTTATTGTACATCTGATCCTCACCTCTCTGACAAGAGACTCACAGTCAGGAAGAGCTGAAGTAAATGAGATTGAAGAGTTAACTTGTAAGGGTTAAGCAGGAAGGTTAGAAAGGAATGCTGTTAAAGATTTCCTTCTGTGGGCAGAAGACTTTTGATGAGGCAGTTCTCTGGAAGCCAGGCAGCACATCTGGTCTGACCATTTAGCTTGTGTCAGGTGATTTTGGTGTTGAAAGAAGCTGACTCTCCACCAAAAAGGACAATATTTGTGAGGCCTTTATAATTGTTGGTAGCTTTATTAAATTCACCGATAGATGAGTTGTGCCACTGGATTAAAAGGTGAACTCGAACTCTATGCCTGTGGCAATATTTCTTTGAAGTACATAAAATTAATTTAGAAAATGACATAATTCCAAAAGAAGCTAGGAAATGCATAATGGAATTAAAGTGTCCTTTGACTCTCTGAAGGGATGGTGCAGGCGTGGAACTTGCTAACATCATTCAGAAAGCAGAATCTAATTTTCTCAATTCAGTGAGAAACTAATTTATACACATTTCTCCATTCCTGGTAGAAATAAATAGACACTAAAGCTAAAGAAAAATAAGTTGTGAATGTTACACATTTCTATGTACTGTCAATAGAATTTAGACTGCTAACTAAAGGTAGCAGGTAAAGAACAAAGAAGTTCCACCTATACCAAGGTACTGTATTCACAACTGAAGAGACAGACTTTATCAATCAGAAGGTTTTATCTCACGAGGCTTGAGGAAAACCCTCAGCTCTGCCTGAATTTTTTACAATGTCTATTTACAAACTTAAACTTAATAGCAAAATCATCAAGATTCCAACTTGAAATTCTACAATGTCATTTATACATTTTTCTGTCCAGAGAAGAGTGGCACTTGAGAGAGAGGAAGACATGTAAAACTGAACATGGACACAAAATTCAGAATTATGTGAATAAAATATATATTCAAGGACAGAGAATTTGTTTAAATTATTACATAAATCATAGTAAAAATAATGTGGGATTAAATGGCAGCTAGAAAAATAGCTAGAGATTGACACCCCTGAATTACAAATACACCTCTTCTAATTCTGTCCTCACTTAAATTCCATGATATTCCAGATGAGTCAATAGAGACATAAAAAAATGTGAGATAAATCATATTTGGCTGTTACTGATTTCAGATAGGAAAGCTCATGACAATACAAATCTCAGGGGTGAGCAAAAATAGAGAACATGGAAGTTTGATCTTAAACAGTTTCATAAATTAACCTTGAATTAATAAACTCAAAATGTCTGCTTTAAAAATTGAATAATTAATCTAATTCCTCAGCATTAGATAATGCCTAAGTGTTATGAAAATATAAAGGACCTCATTGAAGCTGTTATTGTCTCTATTATTAATTAAAATACATCAGAAGTAAACAAAATACATGAAAAATATCTTGCCACTGGAGAAAGCTGGAACCTACATTAAACATTTAAGAAGTTAACTCATGTTCTCAGATCTCTCTCTGTGCTGGAGGGCAGGCACACACTTGTCTTCATAATACAAAAAAATCCCACATAGTCTTTATATAAGAAAGGGACAAATAAGATCAATTAGAAGCAGGTAAAATATAGTTTCTCAAAGTACGGAGCATACATATCAAGTAAACCCTGCAGGATTCATGCAATAATTTCACTATGATATAACAAAAATATCAGTGTATTTAATACCTTCACATCCTCTTTCTATTTGCCCATTGCAGAAGAGAGCATCTGAGATTAGATCAGGGAGACGTCCATTCAAGTCCACTGATGCAAGACAGCCTTGGAATCCCTCTTTTGCGTGCACCAGTTTTGGCAATGACTTATACATTTCTTTGGCCACTCCTCCAATATATAAATCACCTGTTAAGGAGATATAAATATTAGATAAAGAAAAAAACCCACTGTAGAATCCTTGATTTGCTTGATATCTTGGCCTTTTTGTGCTGAATGACAGTTATCTAAGAAATACGTTCTTCAAAATAAATGTAGAAGAAAACATTGATAACATACACAGTGTGAAAGGACATTGAAGGACTATGTTTTTCCAAATGCATGTGTAGACTTCCATTATATGACTAATTACTTAGAAATACCTGAAGATGTATTTTTGTGCCAGCTCATATACACAGAAAACACACACACAGGTAAGGATTCAGTTGCAGACTCTCCATCCAGAAACACATATAGCATTCATGCACATTGTCAGAATGCTCAGGGAACCTCATCACAGATCATCCTGACTATGGATCTCATGTTGAGATAAAAGGCAACAAGTGGAGCACCAAGATCCACCTAAAGTCCATATAACTATTTAAAAGTACACAAAAAAATAAAGGGCTGAGGGACACATCTAAGCAGAAACTTAGGAATACCATTGTTAAGCAGTGAAATGACTGATTCTACCCAATAAAATTCATACCCTGTGTCAGTCATGTGGGAACAGAGGAATTTAAGATGCCTTCAAAATGACAATCTGCACACTGAGCAAACAGAATTTTATTGCCAAAAATAATTCTAATGACAGACATATATTGCAAACAGCATTCTTTGATGAACCTCAGGCAACTTACTCAGGACTGAAAGCTAGTGTTTTTCTTCCTTTGAGTAATTCATATTTCTGAGACTTACTTTGAAAGACAAAACTATAACCCTTCTCTTAAATACCGAGGTGGGGAGGGAAGCTTTTTTGTTTTAGAACAATTCAGGCTGTGACTTTCTTTCACATGTTGGGTGTTTCTGTTGAGCAGAACAGTGATCTTTCAAACCAACATAACCTACCTTCCTAAGGTGTGCCTTAAGTGTCAAGCTACAGGTTTAACTAAGTGCTTTCCATAGCCATTGCTGAGGTCATGCTGCAGAAAAGAATAAGGTTTGCTTGGCCAGAGAGGCATGCATGTTCAGCATGAACACAGCTCTGGCTAAAAGGCTTCAGATCTTCTCCTGGAACACAAGATGTGCTTGATTTCTTCAGCCACAGACTGAATGGTTTCCATGGTTTCCTACATCTTGCATGAGTTTGCTGTCCTCCTCTGTTATCCTCTAACTCAGAAAAAGCAGCCATCTTTGCAAGCTTGGTGGGAGTGTTCCAAGCATACCTACAGCCAAGCCCCTTCAAACAGGAAGATGACATATGAACTTCTGAGAAGCACTGAACCTGTTCAAAAGAAGATGCTTATGGGAGCATCCAACTCTCAAGTATCACCCAGTGACAAAATTCTCACTCTACCTATGTATAAATTCTCACTGATTTTTTGTTAAAAAAAATTAAGAAAGTTAAGAAAACTCCCATGTTTTGTGCTAGCATAAATTTTCAGTACACTATCTGAATGTACACTCTAATATACATTGTGCTTTCCAGTATATCCCTCAGTCTGGATGATTTTTGAGTCTAGGTCACAGGATGTACCAAAGAATGTTTCTTCATCACCTCAAATGCAAAACTGTTCATTTCCTAAATGTTTATCAAGCTCAACAGAACTCTGAATGTACCGGCAGTTGCCACTACCCCACATGGCTAATTTTAATCTACCCCTTATCAGTATAAACCACAGCCACACCTTTTCGTGGTTCTCTTGCCATACTCGCTTTTTCACAACGGAGTGCAGTTTAGTGTTGTTTATATGCTTTACAGTTTGCCTGCAAGGAAATGGCCTGAAACAAACAAATGTTTATCAGACTGTGAAAAATTTTTAGTCACTGCATACCAGCCCTGAAACGCAACTGTATTTGAATTTGTGAAATAGAGATAAAAAGCTTAAGAATATGCATATTATTAATCTTATAAGCCATCCAATGTAACGTCTTAGTAACATTTATAGCACCCTATCTAAGAAACTTCAAGCTTTCCCCATTCTATGTAGATAATTTGAAAAATAAGATATTGCTTTCCTCTAGAGCACTGAGATACAGTATAAATCTCAGAAGCACAAGATTAGACATAACAAATTAAAACATGGTGATCCATATGTTCACAGAAATGGGATATAATTCATTAACCACAGAAAGATATTTTTCAAGCAGCTAAACAAGAAACAAAGTAAAACCTCTTGCCGCATAATAAAGGTTCTTCATCTTTTTCTCAAGTGGAACATCTAGAAAGTAAAACCCTTCCAGGTTTCCTGAAGTTTTGTACTTTCAATCACCGTCAGCTCAAAACAGAGGGAAAACTCATCTCAGTTGTTTCCAACAGACTTAAAAGAGCTAAACTCCAGAGAACACCACTAAGAAAATCACTTCTATGCTGAAAAGACACTTGTGACCTCCTTTTAAACATCCCAACATGTATCCTGTCTGAACAAGCATTTTTCTTCTGTGATTAGTTAAACCTTTAAATCCACAAACTTTCAGATTGATCCTCTGTTAATTTCTAAAATCCATCCCTCAAATATATTGACATTGCTATATACAGTCATATAGGAAATGTCTGTTATGATGTCCAGTAGAAGTCCAGGTGAGTATGCTGCTATATGAACCTGAGCTCAGAATATTTGTTCCTGAAATGTATACTGGAATATTTTCAGCTAGGTATGCACAGAAATACAATACATTGAAACTAAATAAACCATAGCCACCATTTACTTACAGTTCCTTAAGACTATTGATTATAAGAACTGATCATTATATACTATTGAAGAGAAAGTTCCCACAAACAAAGACATGATCTGGGCAATATATTAACTTTGGGGATGTTCAAAATAACTTGAGTTCTGCTTTTGCACTAGCTAATACAATACACTAATATTTATTATATGTATTGAACAGCCATACTGACTATTAGACTTCACTTTTTATAAAGTATATACAAGTATTTTTTATTACTATGGGCTAAACCTTTCCCAGATCTAATATCAAATGTGGTTTGAGTGTGCTGCTGACAGCATAAAAGCGTACTTTCAGAGACAAAATTTTATCAAGGAAGGGATAAGCTCTGGAATTAATATTCAGATTTTTTTTCTTTTTTAACAGTTATTTAATTTTGCTCACATGTTTTGTTTTGGGTTTTTTTTTGTGTCTGCCATCACAAATGTTTTGCATAGCTACTATTATTTCAGTTAATCACACGCTTCATTTCCAAATTCATCTCAATGAAGTAGTTTCCTACAAACCTCAACTATTAGAAATTCAGACAAGACAGAACTGCAGAAAACATTGTTAATGAAAATATTTGTATACTGAACACTCATTTACAGAGGTTCAGAAAAGATAAATTTTGTCTCTTCTACTAAAAGAGATCTGAGGAATCAATGTAGTACTATACACATTCTCAGATTTCCTCTGCTTTTTCACCTACGTACATACAACATTACTACTGGAAATGTTACATGCTCTAAAACAGAATTAATCCCTTGTTGTGCATCTGCCTCCTTACCCTTATGAATTCAGTGGGAGTTATTTCGTTAAGTCAGGTATCACAGTTCAGCAGATCAAGAGTATGAGATCATGACTAGTTGCAGCTTAAATGCAATAAATGGAAATTTATTTGAAATATAGAAAATGCAAATCAATTTCCTTCCTTTGTTCAACAGGTAAGTATCTTTAAAGTACATACAGAGAGGAATATACTTGTATTACAGTGCTAACCATAGTCTCTAGAACTGAAGTTCAGCTATTATCTTTCGTGCATGTATGGTCTTCTGAAGTTTATTTTGATTTTCAAATGTATTGCTGCAAAGGTATCTTTTTTTTCATAACTGACTTTCCTTAATAAAATATAAATGAAAATAACCAATACATATATCATATATATCAATTAGCATAAACAAAGTAGTGGATAGTAATGAAATCAGTGAGGGAAGAGAATGCTCCAAGATTTCCTTCTCTGGAGAAGCTTCAAATAAAGCACTTTTTTATTTAAGAGGAGATAGACCTTACTCTCACAACTCTTTTTTTACTTATATCAGGATTCAGTACCCAGAGGTTTTTTATTTATAGAGGGAGGATTGTTTCCTCCCTCCATTTTTCTGAGGCCAACAAAACAAGTATTCTACCGTCACTCTCACTGGAATGTTCATTGCAGGCCAGAGGCATCAACTGGAAAGCAGCACTTTCAGAGCTCTACATATGCATCATGTCAATAACAGTACCTGTCAGTGCTCTCATAAGCATTTAGGTAGATTCAATTTATATCTTTTAGAGGTAATGTAGATCTTCGTTTATTCCAACAGAAGCTTTCATATTTACTTCTGTGTGTCTCTTTTCTGACTTAGCACTGAATTGTGCTTTGAGAAACAAATGACTTAACACAGAAACTCAATTTCTCAATGTATTCATTATTGGAATGACACTTATGAAAAAAAACGCACAGAGCACCACACAACAGTGAGTCACACACAACTGTTGGTGAAACAAATACTGCCAAATCCTGTAATAACTCATCCTATTTTTTATCCTAAATCTCTACATTTCTTCATAATAATAACTTTGCAAAAGATAAACCAAAGAAATGCAAAATAAAAATTGAAGAAACTTTTTCTATTTATTTCTTTGCTGAATAACTAGCAGAAGTATCATTTTATTCGCCCCACTGACATTGCTTACAGATTGCATTATAGTCTTTCCTCCTTTCCTGACTCATGTCCAAACCCAAAAATTCTTACATGATATGTGCTGTTGGGCAAAATCTATTCATTTAATTTAACTACCACCATTTAAACACTAGTTAAGAGGGAATTATTATCCATGTGATTATAATGGTAACAGCAACGTGTAAATACTGCTCAGGACACTAGTACTTGAACCAGGATATAGGTACGTTTCTCTATTCTATGAAATCTGTACATTCTGCTTTGCTTACCTGGTGTTCATTTCTTGAACACCATTCTTGACAAGAAATTGACACCATTCATTCAAATATGTTTCCATGTATGAATGAAAATAAAAAAGGAGGAAATGAAACAGTGGAATGAATTACGGCGTGGCTTTTTCAATAAGGCATGAAGACAATATCCCTGGAATATTTTTATAGGTGCACAAAGGCATCAAATCCAACACTCTCTTCAAAAGCAGACAATTCCTCCCTTTGTATCTTGTTGTCCTAATGGTTTCAACTGTACTTTCAGCTATTCTCTTATTTCACATTCATTTTAGAAGTTTCTCAATCTTCTTTCTAACATCACATTGTACTAAATCACTACTACAGGTATAAACAGGAGTGATTCTCCAGTGTACTAGAGTCGTATTACTCTCCAAGAAAGAGATGGGTAGCCATGCCATAACATGGTGGGTTCTGAAAGCACAACAGGCATCTTCACAATTCCTTTATATGACATATGAAGATACAAAGAAACATCTGGCTGTGGTGAAGCCGAGGTGTCAAGCACACTTTTCTCCAAACATGCTATTTCACAATGATCAAGCATTTAACAGCTTCTTCCCTCAGGCAGGCAAAGAGGAATGAAGACTGCAAAGCCTAAGAAATACCATAGGGAAAGTCTAATCTCTAAAGAGAAAAAAGTGCTTATTTTCTTCAAATCCTTCATAAAACAGATGATTTGCTGCTACGAGATCAATAGAAATCGCTTTGTAATGTATTAATAGCTGCACAATGAAGTACCAGGTGGAAGTCAACATAAGATGACCCACACAATCCCAGCTCTTTGTATTTTTGAGGCAATTGAAATGTGAAAATGAATTACTCTCACACAAGCGGACTATGCACTGACTTAAATACAATAGACAACATCCTGATCTTGAATCAAGGCATATTTGCCCAAATGAAAGTCAGGTAGGCATGTAGATGCCTTAGACATTCAATGAAATACAGGAGACTGCTTGTCCTTAATGACCTTCTCCCCTCTCCACCATACAAAAGCACCTACCTACTATCTACTTTGTGCAATAGGCAGAGTAGTGGCTTTTTCTTTCAGATGTGGGGTTTCAACACCCATTTTAGAAAAGGAACTGGGCCTGAAGAGCAAGTAAGTGGTGATTTTAGAGTCTCTCCCCACTTTCATTATTCATGACTAAATGTTTACTTTCTGTTCTATATTAAAAAAACAATTTATATTTAAAAAATGTTGATTAACTGTAATTGGTCTTTTTTAATAAATCAAGCAGCCTGCTGTGATCCTAATAAATTGAAGGACATTTGACAAAGGATGTCTCCACACAGCTTCTGCAGCACATACACTCCAGCATATAGCTTTTGAATTCCCCCCTTTACAGTAGAGAATATGCACTTGCTGCGCATTCATAGGCCTCTTTGGTGCAAGAGCAAGCACAAGTGAATTTTATCTACCACCTGCAAGGGAACTTGAGGGAAGATATGAACAAGTAAACAATGTATTATGCCCATTTATTCACTTCCAAGAGTCCATTTTGTAACTTCAGCATTGATTAATTGTTGAAGTCTCTTGGGTTTGATGTAATTTTTAATTTTTTTTTTAGATATATATATATTTTTAAGAACAATAGTTTTTTTCAGATGCTTTTCCTATCTGAGTGATAAATTACATCACTTTTAGATTCTCTCACCTACGGGAAAGGGCAGCTAGCTTATTTGTCCAGACTCTGCTGAGTTAGCTGTCCCTTCAAATAGTTAGGGCAAGAGGCAGTTGTATGATGTGGCAGTTGGTGCCTTCCATCTTCTGCATTCCCTTCCCTGTACTGATAACCAAGCAAGGTAAAATGATTACAGGTAAACCAAGAAATTTGTGGGTTCGCAAGTTGCTCTTTCAGGATAGAATAAAGAAACCTATCTTCTCAGCCCAATTCTACACTATGTATATTATCTTCCCTGAATATCCCAATAAATGTATGAACAGAAAAAATGAAGAAGAATAAAAAAAAAAGAGAAAAAAGATGAAAAAAAAAAAAGAAAAAAGAAGTCACCAGCATTGAAATGCTATCACTGTGGGTTTTCTTTAGGCATCCTTATTGACATACAAGACATATTAGACTTATTTGTCAAGAGAATTTAACTTTTATCCCTCAGCTGACATTGTTCTTTTTACAGTTTCATTGTAGCACTGAACCCTAACCCATGCTGATAGAAAAAATGGCAGTGAGGATTATGAGATACCAGAGAGAATTTACAGTTTATGGGTACACCAGGAAGGGCACCTTCTAGATTTCTCTTGCTGCCCATTTCTATAGCAATCCACACTAGATATACCTGCTGCTCTACCTTTCTCCAAGTCTTGTGATTCCATCACACTGCTCATAACTGCATCAAAGTCTTTGTGCAACTGGTACAAAAGTGCTTCTGTCTAGAAACTTCTCATGCTATTGGTATGCACTGCTTTACATCTCAGCTTTGCTGAATGTGCTATCCACTTCTGCATTCACCTCTTGGTGCTCAGTTTTATTCCTAGTACACTTCTTGTCTCTGTTAAGAACTGCTGAAGTGTTATGCAAATATGCATGTTTCACAAGCCAGTAAATCTATATGATAGAAAACATGTGCATAAACAGCAATGACATCACACTGTCCTTAGATAAGTTTTTAATAGACAAATGCAGATACTTAAAAGGTACTCAAGTCTCAACGTTCCCCTAGATTTCTCCAGGTTAAAATCCACCATTTCCCCAACAATCTCACTCTCAGATAATAACTATTCTCAATCAAGAAACAGTTACACAGTAACATGTAACATTTTCTTGACAATAAAAATTCCTAGTATGCCAGCCACTTTATTTCTCTTTTCTTCTTTCTTCCCCCATCTGAAGACTAGATGGAAAGCACCGGCATTGAATAAAAAGATTAAACAGATTTAAAACTAAAGCATCCTGCTTGTCCAATGGACTGTGAGGAAAGTTGGTGATGCATGTTAAATGGTAAATAATAAAATCTAATTGCCATATAAATGTGCGGTAATCCATCTCCCACAGAACTGATGCTATGCTATTTACTCTGTATGAAGGGGACAGTTGTGGTGGAGAGGTGAGGCATTAGAGCACATCAAATGTCCTTCATTTCTTTCCTGTTCTGACCACTTTTGCACATTGTATACACCTGAAAAATTGACAAAATTTAATGATGCAGGCATTTCATGGCATAAAATACTCAGATTTCCCTTCCTCCTGATATTCTTCTGAAATCATTTACTCGCTGCTTTAATAGCTAATTCATGGTTTTAGTAGAGTTTGTTCTGAAAACAGTGAGGAATTCTTCTTTCCAAAGGCAGCACATTTTGTAAACAAGTTTAGGACATGGTTTGTGGCTGGAGTGGGTTCTAGGATTCAGTGCAATGTATTTACACTAAATGTCCAGATTTTTTTAGTAAATTTTAAGAGCATACATAAACATATATAAGTTTTACTCAGTATTCCAGAACACTTGAAAGGAATTCCACAATCAGAAAGAGCATGCCAAATAGCTGTAGGAACATAGGTAAATCTATACATTTGTATGTGTGCAAAAGACTGAAAAAAGCAGGGGAGAAGAAGAAAGCAAAACCTCTCTCTCACTGTGGAGTGATATGAAAGACTGCTGCAGTGTTCTTGACGTATACAATCATAGAATGCCCTGGGTTGGAAGGGACCTCCAAAGGTCATCTAGTCCAAACCCCTCTGCAGTAAGCAGGGACATCCTCAACTAGATCAGGTTGCTCAGCAGACTTCAAAGAGCTCAGCACAAGCATTAGACTGTTTTCTCTAATTTTAATGTAATCCAGAAGTACTGGAGTAGATTTTTAATTTTTTCCCCATCTCCTAATTTTGGAACTTCGAATACCATTTTTGAAGGTTTAGTGTTGCCTATATTATTTTCACAGCCTGGTAGACAGCATAGCTGTTTGGAAGCAGTACATGACAATTTGCAAAGAAAGGAGGATAAAGGTATTTACATTAGACCGGGTTGTCCAATTTGTTAATCTGCCCATATATCTTTGCCACACAGAAAGTCTCGAAGAGAAGCTCTCGATTTTACGTCCTTTATTTTTTCCCTTTTATGGAGGCTGCTTTCTCAACACTATCAGGAAAGCAGCACCACATCTGCCATTCTCTACTCTAGCAGGTCACATTAGGAAGATCTATTTGCTGATGACAGTGTTTGGAATTCTGCATTTTGGAACAGAACATTATTTCTGCATAAAGACTTTTCAGCCCACTGGCAAGGTCATTGCAATTAGCTCATGCATGTTTATTTGAGAAATTCAGGCATTAATACTTGTTCATTTGTACAAATTTACTTTTTTATATAAAATACTTTTCTGTGCTTCTTAAAGCTTTGTTGTGAGTAATAGAAGGATCACTGAGACCTTATCATATAGAAAAGAACATAATGCAGCAACAATAATGGAATCAATGTAAAACAACATGGGCAAATATTATATGAAATTGAAACAATTTCAATTTCCATTGCTGAAACAAGAAATCTTCTTTATGATCAAGACTAATTTAGCTCAGTTTTGCATAGCATGAATAACCTACTTCGACAGGCAAATGAAGTATCAATAGATTAAGTGACTATTATGAATCATCAATGAATATGTAAGGCTAGTAGATCTTCTGACAATTTAGTTAATTGCATTAAAACTTTACAAGGATGAATTAATTGCCAAGTGATTCTTTATGTTTGCAGAAGAAGTAGATTTCAGTTCATTTGTAAAACCACTGAGGTGATACCAGAAATTAATGATTACTTCTCATTCAGATGCTTCAGACTAGGCTGTTTTCACATTATTGGAGAAAACAACAAATGAAAAAGCAAATGTATAGAGCAACAGCAGCCATATCTCACAAAGGAACAGAGGAATCTAGAGGCCGGTGAAGAGCTACAGAAATAAAACAGACCATATGAATTCTAGACAGGTATTTTAAATAAAAAAAAATTGATTCTGATGTATAATCTAATATAAATAGCAATTTTTGAGGATGCAGTGTTGTAACAGCACAGGAATAACATGTGACTTACAAAGGACTCTAAAACTGATATTTTGGAAAGCCTTGTGGAAGGGGATAATAGTAAGACAAGCTGATGGATATCAATTCAGAAGCAGATCTTAAAGATTTATGAAATGGTGCACAGATTTTATTTTATTTTTTTAATTAAACACTATAAATTTTGACTTGAGTAGGTTTTTGTTTTGTGATGGTGATTTCCTTTTCAGAAGAAAATATAGTTGGTCCAATATCAAAATTAGGGTGTCTGCAACTCATCCTGGCAGATAGAGCATAACTAGAAATTTGGGATAGGATGAGATACTGGAACTACGAAATCCTAGAAATTTTGTAACTACTTATTGTTAAATCTAGAATAACAGCAACATTCCTTAGCTTTTCATTTTATAAGTCTGTGATATTTCAACTTTTCATTTCGATTTATAAACACCTAAAATAGTATACTTTTTAAATTTTATGACATATGTTTGAGGAGAATTCTGAGTGGATTTTTGTAGGTTTTTGTATGTTTGCTGTTTAAAAAAGTAGGTGAAAACTTTGGGGACTAAAGGAAGATTAAAGCCTCATAGGTGAGTAAAAAAAGTTACGCTCGAGGATGTTGTTCATCCTCAAAAGCAGATCATATGTCTTCCTTTATAGAAAAAAGTTTGACGGAACTCCAATTACCCATACCACTGAAAGAAAATGTGGACAGGTAAGACATACTACAGATGCAGTAACTACAGTCTGAATGAAGGAAATATCTTTTTTCCGCAGCTGTGAGGAGCAACAGCACAAGTCAAATTACACTTTCACTTGCATTTTTGTACAGCTTCAAGGCTGCACAGACCCTTCAGATAAGAGCACAGCATCGAGTACAGCAAGCAAGAACTACCCTCCCCTGAAATATTTCGGGCTGCGAAGGCCTTGAATTGTAGCCATGCTAATCATCTGAGCTATGCTGAAAGCAGGACAATCTGTTAATCATAGAATCATAGAATCATAGAATAGATTGTGTTGGAAAAGACCTCCAAGATCATCGAGTCCAACCCCTGATACAACTCCAATGAAATACACGAAAAGAAATTTACTGTGCAACTGACACTGGCAAGCTTGAGCTGCACTGCCTTTGCTTTTAAGACTCATTTATCTTCACAGGTTATCTGCTAGAACTGTTCCTGAGTAAACTTCACTAATTTTCTCTGCTAGGAAAAAATAACAGAGTTCTTGAAATCCAAACACAGAACTATTTTCACTCATTTACTTGTCTCCACATCATAAGATTTACTCATCTAATTACAGCAATAATTAAGCTTGAGATTTTAATATATGTCTTTCCACAGGTAGCCACTCCAATCCACTGAAATTGTACCAGAGGTTATTCAGGGAACCCATGTCTGTAATAGTAAATTTTCTATGTTATATAGCCGAATTCTACACCCAAAAGGAAATGTATAGTTGAAATTCTTTCCTATACTTTAATAGCAACTGTCTGCTTTCCCAGACAACCAGAATGATGTGCAGGCTGTACAAGACAACCTATGTCATATCTTTGTACTAAATTCACTGTGTATTTGAAAAAAAAAAAACAAAACATATATGTTATTTATCTTTTCATGATTAGCTAGGAATTCAGCATCTGAAATCTGGTAACTCTACAATAACCCAGAAAGGCTGCAGGTTCTGTATTATCTGTACAGATTTATATTTCACATAATGTTAGCTCTGGGTAAGTAGAACTACTGATATCACTAGCAGAAAGTATAATTTTGAATTTGCTTTGTTGCCAGGGCTGAAATAATACAGTAAAATGAATTAACCATAGCTCCTTGTATCAGTAAAGTGTATGGAGTGTTTGTAGCTTAGCAGAGATATGTCATCATAAGAAATACTGACATAAATAGGAACAAGCTACAGGAAACCATTTCAACTGAATAGAAAGGAGGAAAAAACAGTAACAAAAGGTTACTCCTGTTTTAGCCTGCTGGCTAAAATGTATCAGCTTGAACTCCTCCAAAACCCAAAATAATTCTCATTATATATGCTGTGCCATATCTGAGGGAAGCTGAAGAAGCTAAATATAGTAGACTACATTAAAAAAATAAAAGGAAACCTACTACTATGAGAAGACAGAGGTTGTGGACCTGTGTATGATAGACCAGTTTAAGAAATATGCTTATTATATATTACTGTACTGAATATCTCACAGGCTTGTTATTGTTTTACTAGCCATAATTCCTGGGTGTTGAATTACAGAAAATTTTCATCTAATACTATCTACCTTCCTCACTTTAAATTCCGGTATGATTTTTCATGCTCCTCAGGGTATTGGTTTGAGTTTTGTTCCCCCCCCACCCCCCCCTTGAATTCAAGGTTAGGAAATGCACCAGCTATGGATACAGTTTTACTCCAAAAGAGTAGAGCAAAAGTAGAATTTTCAAAGTGAAGAAAACAAAGGAATGTTGGATTTTATAGGTTATCCTCACAGATGAGCTTCCTCTTTGAATGCACAAAGCAGTGCATTTAATGAAATAACAGTGCCCTCTAGTGCCTTTATTAAGCACATTGTTAAAACTTTTTTTTTTTTTTTCTTAGAGCAACATACCAAAATACCATATTCAAGTTTGAAAAAGATGTAGAATAAAATGTCTCTGTCAACTTAGTTATGTGTTCTTAACAGGATTTTTCCTACTCACATCTTATTAATACACTGGCAAAAAAAAAAAACGATTAAAGACTTAACATAAATACACACAGGCATAAGTAGCACTTATTGTAACAAATGTGAAAGAATAACACGGATGCTTTCTCTACGCTGACATATTACATTGTCTTAATGAGCATCATCCCTATTTACAAGAATGAAAAATAACATGGCACAAATTTCAAATACAATTTTGAGAATGGAGCATGAACAATCCAAAAAACCTTTACCAGAAATGCTTGGTTTATAAATTAAAGTATCTATTATTGAAGATTACGACATATCAAGATGCAGTTTTAACAATCTTCCTCACAATCTCAATAGCACTTTAAACTGAAGGAAGCATTTAAAATATTACAAAATCCAGATTAATTACTCAGCTCATTATCTGTGACTCAGAGGTAGTTAAAAGAAAATCCAGCAAGGAATAAGCTCTTGATGGAATATTAATATCTACTTTGAACATCCTCGCTTTTGAAATATTAAATTTTCTTTGACTGTTATGAAATTTTGGGTTTCTTAGCAAAAAACTTTTATAAAGAATATTAAAATTTTCTTCTGTCTGATTATGATCAAATGACTCATAGAATGGCTTGATTTGGAAAGGACCTTAAAGATCCTCTAGTTCCAACCCTAGTGCCATGGGTAGGGGCACTTCCCACTAGAGCAGGTCGCCCAGGACTCATCCAGCCTGGTCTTAAACACTTCCAGAGATGAGGTGTCCACAGCTTCTCAGGGCAAACCATTCCACTGTCTCACCACCCTCATAGTAAAAAACTTTTGCCTAATGTCTTATCTAAATTTAACCTACACTAGTTTAATACCATTGCCCCTTGTCCTATCACCATATGCCCTTATAATAAGTCCCTCTTCAGGGTTCCTGTAAGCCCCCTTCAGGTACTGGAAGGCCACAATAAGGTCTCACTGGAGCCTTCTCTTCTTCAGGCTGAACAGACCCAACCCCCTCAGCCTGTCCTCTGACCATCTTTGTGGCCCTTCTTTGGACCCTCTCCAACAGGTGGATGTCCTTCTTGTGCTGGGGACTCCAGAGCTGGCTGCAGTACTCCAGATTAGGTAGGCAATACTTTGAAAGTATACTATATATATCCTTTCACAAAAAAATTTCCGTTGATGCACATTAGCTTTTCAGAATCCTGTTTTTACAAGTGATTACTATTATTTATTTGAAAATAATATATCTCAGAGCTTAAGGATCTTTCTGGACCTATAAAAGGTAGGTTTACACCTATAAAACAAAGTTTATCCCACTATGCAACTGAATTGTTGAAAACACATTACATGTTTAAGTATGTTCATGGTTCAATACATCTGTCAACTTGTATTTATAACTGATTCATTGGAGGACTGCTGCCTAAGATCACTTTACTTAAAAGACATTTTATGACATCAAAATACTGCAGTGCATTTATTTTCCCAACAAAAGGTAGGTTTTGTGTGGAATACTGAACAGTGAGGGACAAGTCAAAACATTCCCCAACTCTCTAACATAGAGATTATCAGTTCAGCAAAGCCTTTGTAGTCATACTTTAAAGCATGGGCTGTGGTTTCTACAGGCCACTTAATAACATGTTCATGTAACAATCAAGTTTTTTTACAGGCATTTTATTGCTCCTTTAGCCTCCCCATTATCTTTTGGTACATATAGGCCACTTTGGGTTTTTATTATTTCCTACTTTTTTCCCTGTGGCATCCTCACACATTTTAAATTGTACCTAAGTGTGCAGAACCAGTAGTAGAGGCATTTTCAGGCTAACATAAGATATCATGTGTTGTGATCATATTAATTACTACCGAATAAAACATTTCATATGGTATTATAAATGTATACTGTACTTTATATATGATGTATTCAGATGATCATTCTGTAATGACCATCACCACAGGTTATAAAGAAACTGTACTCACTTTTGAGATCTAAATTTCTGGCTCCTGCTGTGCTCTGTGTTGTGATTTTAGTGTCTATCTTTACAGTGTGGAGATTGTTTGTATCCCTTGATATCATCACATTATGCCACTGGTTGTCATTCAGAGGTTTATTTGAACTTCCTTTGATGAGATTTGCACCATTTCCTAAGTCAAACACATAGTGTAAATACCTGGAAAAAGAGAAAAAAAAAATTGGAAAAGTTTCCTTTTTCTTTACATAGCAAGGGGGCACTAAGTAATGTATCTAATATTTCCTATTTCCTTGTACTCAGTACTGCTGGTAAAACCAGAAGAAAATAATGAATGCTAGATGGGGAAGAAACATTCAGAGAAATCACCATTCATTTACATAAGGTGAGATGCAATCCCAAGTTCCTCAAAGTAACACTCTGTGTACAAAAACATGCATAAATATGTAGAGAAGGAACAAGAGGAAGGCTACAAACTAGTCCTTTGTCATAAACACTAGAGAAGTTTAGATAGATATTTACTTTCATACTTTTCAGGTATCTAGCTTCATCTGAAAAAAAGAGTGGCTATAAAACATATGAAGTTTAACATGAAGAAACATCAATCAATTTTATATTTACAGTCAGATAAAGATTTGTATCATAAACTTTCCCTTGTATTTCTCCTGTACATACATTTTGAATAGAGTGGTTTTGTCATTATACTAATCCATACATACCCTTTTACTAATTCAACCACAATGAAATCATTTCCATCGCCACTGTTAAAGAGTATCAATCCATCCAGGGAGGTTGTTTTGAACTGAAAAAAAAGGTGCATGGATGTATATGCTTGTAGTGTGGCCAAGGCAACATAACTTGCTTTTGTTTTAAAGGTTACAGGGTCTGCTATGATGTTCCTGAACCCAAATCTTGCATTTAGCTCACAATAATCGATGTCTCCATTTTTACATAAGTCAATGTACGCCATGCCATTAAATGTAAGACTCTGTAGATGCCCAATGAAATTAGAAGGCACAGAAGAAAGGTAGCGCCGTTCTGTTATTATTCCTGTTTCTATGTTGTGGAATTCCAGTCGTGTGTGATCTCCAGCCATTTGACCTTTAAACAGTAACAAGAAAACACATGTTAGCATCTGAAATGGAAGGTCAAAGAGCACATCATGTGATTAAGTATCTGCATCAACTTCACTTTTCAGAATGTCCAGGGCCAATTCTTGGCTCCAGAGAGGATTCATGCAAACTACTGGTAAACATATGAGAACCTTCACACTGGGTTCAGTATATTTGCATAAGGCTGACAGCAAGATTTCTAAATTGAAACACAATACCACAGTGTATTAAACTGCAAATAATATCCCCTCTTTTTTTCATGCTTAAGCAGAGATGAGATTTTTTTTTTTATTTACTATAAGCAAATGAAATTAATTAACACAACAAAGATTACAAAGGCAAAGGGTGTATGCCACTGCTTGTAAACCTGAAAACAGCAAGGGACTTGCTTACATCAGAAAGGTGGCCAAAACCAAGCTTCACGAGTCTTTCTTCAGTCATGCAGACTCCTGCACGGCATAAAGCCTGAAATTTGCTGACTGTATAGCTAATCTGAAAGAAAGGATCAACACTGCCAGGGTACACTGTGTAGCGGTCAGATAAGTTTTTAAGCTAGTTATTGAATATCTTACTCGGCACATCAAACTTGTGTTCACTGAAGAGTTCCCTTTTCTAGCAGAGCTCAGGGGTTTTTTCCATGTTTATTTTAAAGAAGTGCAACAGTACTATCAGCACAGGGCTGATTCATGGTCAAGTTGTGTAGATGTGATGACAAAACAGCTTTTTACTACTAACCAGTTTTAACACTTAATACACCTTTTGTAAACCATGGCCTAGATTTCCCCAGTTCTTTTACTGTTTTGTTTTTCTCATGGTGTACAAACAAGGTGAAGTTGGAATAAAAACTAGCATAAAACTGTTCTGTAATATGAGTTCTCACAGTTGCAGTGCAAAGCTGTTGACAGGCTGAGTTCCCTCTGTCCTTCCCTTGAACGTACTATTCCAAGAGGAGAGAGTGACCTCTGACACAGGCTGGATGTGTTTGGCAGTGCTGTAAAAAAGCCCTGAGGCAAGCTTAAACAGCTGTATCTTCATAGATCTTATAAGCAAATGTCTGTGCACATGTATGTGAATAGAGAAAAGGTTAAGTGCAAGATAAATGTAGGTATTTGGACTTTGCCCAGGGAAATGGATTCACAAACAGGTTAGGTCACAGAACTGAGATGCAAACATCAGTGAAGTTACAGTGAAAACAGGTCTGCATGCTTTAACACCATTCAGACCACACACACAAAAAAATT
This sequence comes from Chloroceryle aenea, assembly GCA_013399075.1. Lineage (NCBI taxonomy): Eukaryota > Metazoa > Chordata > Aves > Coraciiformes > Cerylidae > Chloroceryle > Chloroceryle aenea. The sequence goes on along the minus strand of VWZY01005111.1, from coordinate 352,304 downwards.
GCTTTGATAATCTATGATAAATATTTACAAGCAGTTTTATTAGCTTCAGAGTGCATTCCATAGAACTACTAAGACTATGGACATCATTGAACACCATCAGCATCTGGGATCTGCAGTCATATGGTTGAGCACTGCAAGAGGCACCTTAATCCCCACAGGGAGGCCTTCTTGACATTCTTATTTCTAATCACCAGTTCTGAAGATACTATTTCCCATGATGTACTAAGCAAAGGTGATTTCTTCCTTGCAGTAATGAGCCAGGAAGCTGTTTTGAAAAATGCCAGATCTGGAACTTTCTTCAAGGCCAAGAGCTGTATATTGGATCACAACCACAGAGCTGAAGATTATGTTTTAGAGAAGAACATGATATATTCCCATCTTATATCAGTTCAGATGACATTGCATAAATGTCATTGCAAAAATCCACTAAGCTTTGGCCTGTAGCACAGTATCCTCACTACACTGACTACCTTAAATGTATTTCTTTCTTAAGGATAGTAATAAAAAAGCTCCAGAATCTGGGCTCACATCCCGAATCTCCTTCTAACATTTCAGTTATATGAAGTTGCTAGCAGAACTTGGGACTTGGCATAATGCTCTACATTTGCAACTACTGAAATGAAGAAAAGGAGAGGGACTGCAGATTGTGCTTACAAGATTATTTGGGGGGGGGGGGGGGTGTATTTTTTTTTGTGGTTTGGTTTTGTTTGTTTTTTTAACTTATCCAGATAATGCACGAAAGGCATTATTACCTGTTGCAGTGCTATGGGACATCATACAGAAAGTCACATGAATTTCTGCTTTTAATCATGATAGGTATCCTTTCCATTATCCAACTGTAGTGACCTTCTTCAATTCAATTTTCTATAAATTTCTAGGAAACAAAACTCCTCTATCATAAGCAAAATGTTAAAATACACCTATATGACTTCCAGTGAAAGCTAGTTATGATTCTGAAAAATATTATCCATTCATGAAAGATAACTAAATTCAATCCATGAGGAATAGGTGATATTTTAAAACCTGTAAAATTGGAAACTCAGGATGAATTATTTAATAGCTTCCCTTCCAGTTTAACCTTTCTGGGTCTGATGGTTTAGGTATTTTTATATACGAAAATTGAATCAGGAACTGAAAACACAGGGCGGGGGGGGAATTTTGGAAGTTTTGGAAGGAAGTTCATTTTATTCCTCATGCTCTCAAACACGACAATAACCTTTCACATGGATGACTACCGGCTTATATTTTAAACACATTTCTGATTGTTGCAACTTCTGAGGAAAAGTTCTAAGCAGTTTAGAGCAAAAGCACTCCGGTCTGGTTTAGCAACTCTTCCAATACCCTTTTAGGAATTCAAGGCTACTACACATTAAATGGCATTGTGTACATTTGAAATTTAAGTTCATAATGGCTTTGGCAACACACTGTGTTGCAAAAAATAAATAAATAAAAAATAGTCACAGCACTACAAGGCAATAAAGGTTTTCCACTTAGAAAATGTAATACTGATATGACTAACAGATTTCCCATGTTATAAGTCTTTCAAGTTTCCTTTATCTCCTTCTGTTATGCCAGTTCCGTCTTCACTGATGGATCAGGCCACAGATTGGCCACACAGCTTCCTGCAGGGAATTTAGGAAGATTTTTTTTCTCTCCAAAATACTGGGATTACTTTCTCCCCTTGGATGAAGAACATTAAACATCTCGGGATTATGTAAATGTAGGCATCTTCCAGCTTGAAATATTGACAGGGATTTCGAGCCAACTGGCCAGCTTCTGTTACATGTACTGGCATGAGGAAAGAATACAAGTGATTTACCAGAAAGTTGGACCCACAGGCAACACATTTGCTTGATCAGGAGGCAACCGATAAAACTCACTGGTTTTAACACCTAGACTAGAACAGTTCACTTGGAAGGCCCTACAACAATCATGTAGCCCAGCTGCCTAACCACAGCTGACCAAAAGTCAAAGCACATTATTAAAAGCATTATCCAAATGCCTCTTAAACACTGCCAGGCATAGGGCATCAACCATCTCTCTAGGAAGCTTGTTACAGCATCTCAGTTATTTGCTGAGACCATGATATTTGATAGTAACTACAGTTATCTGGATGAAGAGTAATTACACAAATTTACAGCCCTGCATTATTGACTTTTTACTTCACCTGAATAGACTATATATGATGGAAATTTCCTGTTTTCATCTTAAACCTTCACATGTATTTTGAAATTTTTTGAAGGTGCACTGAGAAGTTATGACAGAACCCAAAGGTGAAAGCAGTACTTCTTGGTGGTTTTGTAACCTGTAATAATTGTAAATAAGAAAAAGTCTGCCATGAGGAGCCCAGGAAATGTGCATTTGATTCTAGACACTATGTTTTATTCATATCTAAACAGCTTCCTCTAACTAGGAAATGTTCCCAGAGTAGCCTTGTTACTTAAGTTGCAGTTGAAGCAGCAAGATGATTGTATTTATCAGATTAGTTCCTCCAATACTATATATTTATTGTCAAAAATAACTGGTTTAGTCCATCTACTTTCTTAGGGGTATGACACAAAGCATCATTTCATACACAGACTAAGCTTTTGCTTCACCTCCAGGAGACCTATTGATAATTTCTGATTCTAGAAAATGTTTTCTTGCAACTATATGAATACATAGCAATTATTTTTCTACCAGTGACAAATGGTCTTCGGTATTCTGTTGAGGTGAAAAGGTGTCTTGCTTTTAAAAACTCATTATAACTGTTAACATTTTAACAAAGTTTGAAGCTAACAATAGAAACTATTGAATACTATGGAAAAACAAAGGAAAATACTAAATAGCTAACATAAAATTAGGTACATCATATTGTGCAAGGAATTAGGGTCAGAATCCAGGTCTGTTGCTATTAACAGCACCTATGTAGGCCGTATCTATTAACTTATCAAAAAAGTCTTCTCTGTTACTGTTTCTGACAACATGCACGTAGGAGTATTTCTAGCATCTGCTAGCATTCACATTCTGGTTTTCTCCAGTCCCATCTGCTATTTTAATATTTTTTTAAAAACCTGCTGTGCTGCCTAATATTTAATTATTGAGGACAACTGATGCAAGATTTAAAACACGATAGAAAATCCCAAAAAAGTTTATGAAATTCTTTCGTACATCAATGGCTTAGAATTTACCCTTAGTATAAATTTAGCGTGTTGCCAAAAGCATTTTACTTGCCTTCTCATTAGAGATGTATCAAATGACTTCTATCCAATTACTGTATAAAAACATTCAATTAAGTCAGCATGAAGGCTTTAATTAATTCCAATAGCAATGTTAGAGTAACATTAATATCAAGTGTAATAATGCACTTGTAGTACCAGTATTTCAAGAGGCGTAACACTGATTTTGGGTCTTACTCAGGAAAAGGAAAAAAATCATCTGCTGCTTTCAGATAAAGGCATTTTACTGCTGTCATTTTTTTGGTTTGCGTTTCCCCCCAGTAACCCAAAGTCAGAATGCCACACTACCTGTCATGGCCTGCTGGTCATCCACCATTAACTTTAAACTTTTTCCTCGCCGAACCACACGCACTGTGTGCCATTCATTATCATTGAGGTTATAGCCAGCAAAAAGGGTTTCTGGACCTTTGCCTGTAGGATATGCCAAACAGTCATTATGCAATCTTTGAATCAGTTTACATGTGAACCTCACAGAGAAAGAGAGAGAGAGACAGAGAGACTGGCTGGGCAAATGCTAAACCTCAACAAAAGTCACAGCAAGCAAGAAAATTACAAAGTATAAGCAAACCTCAAAATATAGAGCTACAATGTTAAAACACATCTCCTATATATTTAACTACATAAACGTATTGTATATACACATTTAATGAACCAGGTCGTCACAAATAGGCACAGTCAACATCAATTAAGTTCTATACTTTCCAGTAGTATATCCTTTTAAGAAAAGGGATTGCTACAGCCAGAAGAACTTCAGCATGTGTTTACAACAGTGGATTATTGTTCCTTCATTAAAAACAGTTTTGGGGAACAGTACAAGTAGTTAATGTGTGTGCATGTGTGTTATCTGTCAGTTTGTCAGCCTATGTTTATTAGGAGTTCTCAGAAGATAATCTATTACCTTATGAACCATGACTCATTAATATACAGATCCTGTACCTTCTGATGTTAGCAGATCTTCAAACAGTACTTTTTCTTTTAATGGATACCTTTTTTTTTGGTAATCTGCTAGTTTTGTAGGCAGTAGAAGAAACGTTTCTGAAGCAAATAGATTTCTATGTATAGCACAATATACTTGCAATTACTGAAGTATTCACAAATCTAGGAAAAAAGACATCTTTAATATCTATGAAAAAAAATGCTCAGGAGAAAATGATTGTGGAAATTGTCCCCTGCACTGTTGACTGCAAAGAAAAAGAATGAGGGAAAAACCCTGACTATGAACTATCAGTGATATATGAGTAGGTGATTGACCAAGCAACGAAGCAGTAATTAAGAACTTTTGTGCTCAAATAAGAGTTATTGGACCCATGTGGTGACTGCCCAAAAGGTAAAACTAATCTGCAATTAACAAATTACATTCTTGCAAGATACAGACCTTCCTGGACTGTTTTTCAGTTCATGTGGCAGAATAAAGGCTGCTGATAACTAAGGGATATATAATGAAGTAACACTTGACATGAAAACATAGGACTACACTGATTTAGACCATTACCTCCACTACATCTTTCTAGATGATTACATCCCATGTGTCAGTCTTCTTTTAAAGATCACTGGATCCGAAACTCTCCCAGATTTCTTTTTGGATTCTTTTCCACTAGTGCAGGCTAACTATGATGGATGATGACTATTAATAAATGGGTACAATATGATGCTTAAAAATCAAAGCCTCTCTGACTTCAGTACTGCATAGCAGGAAAAGACCAATAGCTTCATGTAGCTGTTCAGTATTATTGGACAGTTTTCATCTTGGAATTTTCCCATTTTCTATCAGCTGGTTTTTTTTAATCGCTGCTGGTTTATTGCTCTGCCTTTGTAGGCAATCTTTGTTATTTTAAGCATGTTAAGAGATCTCCAGGAATAAAAATAATAGCTAGAGCAAAGGCAGTGAGATCCTGGTAACATCATATTTCTTTCTCTATGCCTCTGTATTGACACTAAGCCAGGAAAGGTGTGCAAACACAGCAGAAAGAGACGTACATGTGCTCACTGGTGTCAACTATCTAAATAGTTCTGTTACTTATGTGTTTACTTTCTTTGACAAGAGAAAGACCAATTTTGCATAAAGCTTAAATACATAATGTTCTTGTTGGATAAATTGCTATTGGTGCATTATTCAATGCTCTAAGCAATTTCTGTTCTTTATTCTATTGGTCACTTCAATGGAGGCAATTTCTAACGAGATTTGGGAGACAAGGGAAGGATTTACAAAAAATGCTTACATTACATAAGTAAAAACCTTAGTGAGAGTCGATAGGCCTTCCTAAAAATACATGACTCACTATTATCTTAAACATATTAGCCCATTTTTTTAGTCCAACTCCTTTTTTTTCTTTAATTTTTAAAGTAGCTCAACTACTTAGGCACCCCTATCTCACAAGAGATCTCTCAAATACCTAAAATCAAATGCAGTTTTAATTTGCTCTCCCATAAACAATCATAGTGTTTCATTCATGTAAAGGTGCCTCAGTGTAAATAAATATTAAATCCAACTTGGCTGCTCACATTTACATAGGCAAATGTCTACTATCTTTTAATGGTTAGAGACTTGTAGACTCTTCCTGTTGTAAAATTAAATGTACTTTTTCCTACGCATCAGTCTATTTCCTTTGCAAGAGTACTCCAAGTAAAGTATCAGGTCAGAACTACCTGTGACCTACATTTGTCCACAGTGTGTGCAATCCAAAACTGGATTAAGGGGAACTATGGTGAAAGGACTATGAAAAAGAAAAACTCGGGAGCAATGCAATGAAAGCCTTTGCCTTGTAGAAACTAGCTACTTTGCATGGAAATAGAGTCTTTCCTTTCCTGAAGCTGATCTCTAACAAAGAGATGGTTTTGCTTTCTCATAGGGAATACAAGGAACTACAAAATAGGAAGACCCAGTGTCCAGCTACTGTATATGTAGATACATTGTTAAATGGCATTGGACAACTTCTTACTTTATAGCAGTACTTTCCTCACTGACTTTCAAAAACATTGACCTGAAACTAATTTAAACCTCATATTGTTGAGATCATAACACTTCAGACTCTTCTTCTGTCCTGGTTTATAGTGCTGTCATTTATAATGAATCTACTATATATCTCAACCTACTGTATCATTGGCTCTCCAAGTCTCATTCTGAGTTTATACTGATCTAATTCCACTCCACTTAAATCACATCAGCAGAAAGTAATGTTGTATTTAAATAAAGATTGATATAGTGACACTTTTGTGGTGCTTTTTTTTTTTTTTCTTTAAAAACCCCAAAATTTTCTTTCTATTATCTCTGGACTGATACTACTCTTCCAACCTTATGTCCTTCCACTTCTATTTCTCATTCTGTCCTTCCGCTGGAACCCATTTGTGTCTTTCTAAGGTGCACATGGTTAATTTGCTTCACGTACCCAGCAGTTGCTCACTTTCTGAGCTACTGATCCTTTCAGATACTAATACCTTAATCATAAACCTTTCATTTCAGAGATAAGTTGTAACCTGCAAAAATCCACTAAGTAGCTCCTCTTGCTTAAGTATTAAATTTATTATCAATGGCTATATTAGGCTCTTTCACATTTTAAAGGCTTAAATTACTACTACATTTCATGCACTCCTAGAGTGAATGGACAATACCAAATAAAAAAGTATATGTACTTTTTATGGCCTCCACAAGTTGCTCATAGTCCATCATGCCAGTAAAATCTGCACATCCATTTAAAAGCAGATTAATTGCTTGTACAACCATCTTTTTACATGGGAAAATACAGACTGCACAGACACTTGATAGAGGTACAAATCTTGATGATGCAATTGATTATGAACTAGAGCATATAAATGTAAAATCCCAAACATCCTAAGTTATAGATTTACTTAGTCATCCAATGTTGACCTTTGTTTTCAGCACACCAGCTATGGTCCTTTTTAATGATAAAGGTAAGTATGAATCTCCAAAAGAAAAATCTCAGTGTGATGAATATTCTAAATGTTCTCGAGAGATACCTACTCACTCTACTATATTGTGGGGAGCCCATTTAGCCTAATTCAAGTGCTAAATATTTGCTGAATTCAAGTGTCCCTGTAAAGTGCATTCTTACTTTTTCCTCTTATAGACATCTATCCCGTTGTACTTAAACTGGGAGGTCTTATAACCAGCTATTTGAAGAGAACTTTACAAAAAGTAAACTGATCACTTTGGAACAAGATACTAGCTTTTGGTATTGTACCAAAATGCATTCAAAACTTGTTTGAACCAAAGACAGGAATTATTACTGGCTCTTGCAATGCCATCAACCTCTACTAAGGCACCAAACTTGTTTGGAGCACTCACCCTGTGATCAAAAGTAGATATGAAAAATGAAGTATCAAAAGAAAGAAGAGACTAGCAGAGGAGGTCAGATGGCTCAGAGAATGTTATACAAACCTGTGGAATTCAAGTTAGCAACAGGCAAGTCAGTACTATCTATTTCTTTGTCAGTATAAGAAATTACAATCACCCTAGTTCACTAACACTATGCATAGCACAGCAATCAGTATCAGGTGGCATTTCCCATTTGAAACTGAAGAGTGTGAGTGGACAAAACAACAAAACCCTGAGGTGACTTAATATTACATTGAGGTGAGGGACACTAGGATTTCAGATGGAGTCTTACAGCTAAAATAATATATACATGGCAAACTCAGTTGTAAAGTAAGGACACCTGAGTGACCCTGAGAGACACTTTAAGTGTGCTCTTTTAAATGCTTGATGCAGAACCAGAGAACTGTGTGCCATCTAATTTATCCTGCATTCCAATCTAAGCTTCTGTTCCATCAAGCAGACAGTCGCATGGCCACTGTGCAAGACTCACAAGGTGTTTGCATTACACACCAGTCAGCAGCACAAAAAGTTCAGAACAGATTCCTCCAGAACTAGATGCAGAAACACAGGATGGCACAGGGGAGGCATTTTAATTTTCATAATCCTTTCTATAGCGCTTGGCTGCTACAATTCAGGTCTTCCAAATCACACATTAACAAACCTGAATTTAAAATGTCAATCTTTTTAGTGAACTACTGTATTTTAAGTGACTTCATCTGTGTCACCTGGAAATTCCCTGACTGTATGTTACTTACTAAAAGAAAAATGTAGTTGCCTCTTAAAGATCAACAATATTTATCAGTTTATCAACAGATAAATTGCCCTGAGAGAGTATTATTGCAGGTCAAAGAAATTTTGCCAACTGCATTTTCTTCCTAACAGATTCACATAGAATATTCCACAAGAATAGCACATACACTGAATTGTATCAAGCAAAACATTATCAACCTGCACTGTCTGAGCAGAATGTTCCAGCCCATAATAGCTTTATTATAGACAAAATTGCTTTGAAAATTTGGGTAAAGTATTGTCAGCTTAAGGTATTTTTAATATTTTCTAAAACATAACCTGACATTTCAGAAATTAAAATCAAAGAGGTTAAAATTGCTAATATCATTAATTACCCTTCCTTTCAGCTTTAGAATAACTTGCTCATATTAATTTGAGTAACAAAAATATAATGTTAAATGTTTCTGCACATGCACTCATACAGAAATTCAGAAAGTTAAACAGGTACTTTAGAAAATTCTGCTGGCTTCCTTTACAGGACAGAACTACAAGACTGCATTTAATATAGATCTAGTTAACTAGTAAGAAAAACCAGCACACATAGTGAATGCACTGGTAAAGAAAAATCCACAGAAGGATATAAAAAACAACCAATCCATGAATCAAGTACCACATCCAGTTCTGAGGACATAAAGGTTTCTTCTGTAGTCATTTGCCTGTTTCTTTTCTCAGAACATCAGAAAGTAGTCAAGTTTAGAGCTGCAAGTCTTGGTCTCTAGACTTTCCTGACACATCAAAATATATGTAGAACATAGATACTTGTTCAAAAAATCAGAAAGTGTGCTTTGCTGGTTAATATTTGTGTCTATATTGTTGAACCATATTAAAAAAGAAAATGTTTTGAAATTGCAATTACAACTATACATGAACTCAGAGTATGAAGGGATAAAACTGATTTTGTTACTGCATTATGAAATATGTAACCCAGCTCAGATACGTTTCTCAACACATTGCTTAAAACATTTATTGTTAGGAATTGGCTTCATTTTAATTTAGTTTTCCAAGTCATATATCGAAGTAAGTGAAACACGAACAGCCCTAAGGACATGTAATTTTCCTTCTTGGAAATAATGAAAGAAGTGTGTCTTTTGAAAACTAAAAGCAGAACTCAGCTAGATCACTGTATTTTTAATAAGAGTGCAGTTTCTCTTTTGTACTGTTCTCTAAGGATCATGACTACCAGAAAACATACTAAAGTTACTAAAGGTTTTATGATTCTACCCCAAGGCCCTGAACTAAAGCACAAAGTCAATGAGCTTGAAACATACGTTTGTTGCTTTGTCAGCTCACTGCTGAACATTTTCAGCCAAATTTTCAGGACTTATGTTGAACGTGACAGATGACTTTGCTGTAGGTAAAGTGTGCATGAACTTTCAATACATAGCAACTTTATGCTAATTTAATGCAAGCTTCAGTGAAGGATTATTTTGTATTTCGTGCAGGTAAAAAAATGTGTGCTCGCAAAGATCATGCAGCATTAAAAAAAACACTGTAAGGTCATATTTTGCATTAATCATGCTAATATTTTTTTAAGTGCACCCCAATCCTAGGACTCTGAATTGCTATTCAGCAGATTCTCCTCCACACACTACTTATGTAATTTTTAGTAAAACTTCATTTGATTTTACCTTAAGTCAACATGGCTGCTATAATGAAAAATTCATAGAATGTTAAGTGTTTTGTTTTAAGTAACGTTCACTTAACACAAACTTTGAAGCCAACATCTTCAACTTCATTCTACTTATGCTACTGGAGTACATTAGGAAAGCAGCTATTTCACAACCCTGGTATCCCATTTTCTCAGCCAGCTCCCCAGTTCCCAGAACACTCCTGTAGCCAAGCCTGAGAAAAGATTACAGAAGGGTGACAGTAAAGGAAGCTAGGAGAGGAAGGACTTGAAGAACCTTTACTGAGTCACTCCCACAACTCACCTAGATAGACAGTACACTGAACAGTACTTGTTGGGGGGAATGAGAAAAAATTGGCTTGATAACTGAAGATGTTCAGTTTTTTTAAAGGATATTCCAGTATAAGATACTGTATTACACAAGGAAGAATAAAATGGGAAATTGTAATTCATTTACAGCATTGATATTTTGCCATGCAGGATTTTTGTATTCTAGAGAGCATATTCTAGTATTCTTATACTAGAAGTCTGTTTCAATGAAAAATTCATTTTAATGTTTATTTAACAAAACTTTGTAAAACTGGTGGAGAAAAGAATACCTAATTCATCTGGAGTTATTAATGAGACTTGTAATGAGAATAGGACCAAAATATCGTAAGAATTGACTTGGCAGCTCCCATGCAAAATAATACCAAGACTAGCATGAAATCCCAGATTTAAGTAATACTGGAATTCATTCTTTTAAAAGTAAATATTTATAGATTTATAGTTCTGATAAAACTTTGATAGCCAGGATCTTTAGTATTCATTAACTTTGTGTGAATTCAGAGTCCTGTCAATAATACCAATTTGTGAAATGTGGCCTTAAAATAAGGGGGGGGGGGCAATTCTAAAGATGAGTTCATTTCCTGTTTTCTCAAGCCGAGTTCGATTTTTATCTCAGCAGATGTATTATTCTTTTCTTGACTACCCAAAAAAAAGCCCCAAGCACTACAACACACAAAGGCAGAAAGACATACATTCCCTGTCCTAGATTTCTAGAAACAGAGAGAAAATTCCTCTAAGATTTCAAAGAAATGGAGAATGATCTACCTGTCTGTGTCCTTTTCCTTAGATATCCTCTCTGCAAGTTACTATTCAAATAGAACCTCAGCTTCCAGAGAAACTGGGTCGCCTTGCATGAACCTGAACCAGAGAGATATGGAGGAATTCTGACTCTGAAGAAGGATTTCACCATAAGACAGTTGTCTAAATAACTTTGATAATCTGGACCTTAATTGCTGATTTGCAAATTGCTAATCATTCAGCTAATAAATGATAAAAAAAAAAGACTGAGATCCACAGCTGCTACAGGGAACAGATACAGCGGATCTCTAAGTGTACCCTGATGGTGTAGGCACCCTTTACGAGTCTGAAGAACCTGTGCTACTGTTTTCTACTCTTGTCTGCCCTCTTTATTTCCACTTCAACCTAATGAAGGAAAAATAACCTACACATACAGTGATTTTTTGCAGAAAGTGTTGGTCTCTTTTGTTTAGTTTTGTTTTTCTGAGAAAATTGCAATATTTCTACTTTTGTCAGATTATAATTGACAACTGGAAAGAAGCAGAAATGGCTTTAACAACACATTAGCCTTTCTGACTTTGATATTGACTGTGCCCATTTATATCAAACCATTGCTATCAAAGCTCTGCAGTACATTTTTAAATATAATTAAGCACAACTTAAGGATGTTTTTCCATAATTTACCTTTTTTATAAAAGCCATTACCTTTATGCTTAGGAAAAAAAATTAACATAAGAGGAAAAAACCCCACTTAAATACTTCATTTTACCCTCGTATCTTGTACATTGTGCTTAAGAATAAGCAGATTGGCAACCAGTTGGCATAGAAAATAATTTGGACTGTGACTTTATTTTAAGAATAAGCTCCTAGATTTACAGGTGTCTTCATCCCAGGGCATAGATGTTATAAAGCTGTAACAACTAAATCTCACACACTTTATTTTATTTTTTTTTTAAATAAAAAAAGATGAATTATAACATTTTACCTAGTTAAGGGTAAAGAGAAAAAAGTTTAAACATTTGTGATTGTTATTATTTAAATGTTTAAAAATACTTTTATACTCATAATGGATCAAAAAGCACAATTTCTTGACACTGCTTATTCTTGGATGCTTCTACAAAGAGAAGAGTCACACAAGGAGCACTTACACAAGAGATGATGTTTAAGGCCTATGCTTATTTTCCTGTATATTCCTGAACTGTTTCACAAAATTCTTGCAAAACCACACTTTCTCTGATTTGCATTTCTTCATTACTGTGTCACCTCATTCTTGCTTCAAGTTTATCCTCATACAGTTTTATCACTATAGTGTAGTAGATCATGGCTACTTTTAGAATTTTTGAGCTTCTGAAGAGTTCAACCAGTTCACTAGTTCAGCTATACCAGGTTTCAACCAAAATTTAATATTTCTGCTGTTCTTATTGATAGAAGCTACAGGGCAGAGCATCTAGCATATTAACAATAGTAGGGTCATATAAAGTGAATGTGCCTTAAGATTTCAATGCTCTAGTCCTATTTAAAAAGGGTAAATGATACACATTAGCAGTTGTTTGAATCTTTCTTATAAGCAAAATTTCTTTTAAAGAAAGAAGACCCAGAATTTTTCAGTGAATTGCATACAATAATGTAAATACTCTTTACATGTTTTTTACAATTTTGTGATGGGTCTAACATCCCATATCTGCAAGAAACCAGTCTGAATAATAATTAACAATGAAGCTATAAAAAATTCCTTATAAAACCAGGATTATTTTCAGACATACTTTTTCAGGATTGCTGATCCTAAAATAAAAATTAAAATCTTACTATGGACTTATTCCGATAAAGATTTTGATGGGAACAAAAGTGCTCAACTATCTCAAATATCACTTAGGTTTGAGACAGTTTGCATAAGTTTTATATGGCCTTTTATTAAAGGTAAATTTTCAGCAAATCTTGCACCTTCATGTGATTTCTCCCCCAAAAGACCAATGTTCTAATATCTTTGTTCTTGAAAACAAGGCCTTTTTCTGCATTGTGAATCCAACTTTTTATGCTATGCTTCATCTGCTTCTAAACCTATTACTTTCCCAAACATATATTTATAGAAGCCCAATGAAACTGAAGTTAACTGTGACATCTGCAATAGTGAGTTTTAGTTTTACTTTTTCATTGTTCATTTCCAACTTGTTGAGAATATAATTTTGCAATTATGGCAGCTCAAGCATCTGTACACTACAAGTATGGACAGTCGAGCACTTTTTGCTATGTGGTATTTCCAGGCTGTGACTTGTGTTGTGTCTTACATGTCCATATAAAACTAAGTCAGCACGACTTTTAAAATTGTGTAGATGGAATTGATTTCAATGCAGAATCTCTCAAGCACTCTATTGCCATTTGTTATTTCTTTATGACTGTGCTTAGCATCAGTGAATGACAATTTCGTTGTCAAAAAGAAAAAAAAGTAAGCTTCTTGACAGAATTTCCTACTTGAATTCTCCTAAGCTGCACTCTGTATCTTGGTTTACGTAATTTTAGGAAATCAAGAACCCATGTCATTATCTTTCCTAGCTAATGCTTCTCTTATTCATAGCTGATTATCTTGTCAACTGAATTCCTAAGTGTCATCCAGTACCTGCAAAACATTAGCTGGAGAAGCAAGAATACTTCTTTCCCTGAGAGCCCACCATGTACATGGTTTCCTACTGGGAAACAGCATGCATACTTTGAAGCTGATGAAATACTACATAGCAGAAACTACGTGGACAATTCAAAGTATAGCAGTAACTACAACACAAATTCATCAGGTAATTTCCACCTATACTCAGCAACTAAAGCGCTTAAGTTTTGGTAAAACTAGGATTCCATAGATGGCAATGAACATAATGTCTGTGCTTGTTATTCTTAATTTCTGATCCCATCTCCACAAGTTACACATAAACAGTTCATGGCATGTGAGCGAAAAGATGGAATTGTTGACTTACCTACTTAGTCTTCCTTTTCCAGACAAATTTTACTATTTGCAAGAAAAGTCTTAATGTGTAGAGCTGGATAGGAACTTTTAACTAATGAAATGCTATTTCTACATACATGCACTTCACTCCTTGAAGGAAAATCTCACAGAATATAAAACAAATGAGAAATAATACCAAAGAATTGTTATAAACTATGTTAACCCCAGCTCCCTTTTTTCTTATCCATGTCTTGGTCTTCATCTTGTATCTTGTTGCTTCAAGACTAGACAAATAACAGTTGAAGAATTGTTTGCATACTTCCTAAAGGGAACTGCATCTCAGAAAGCCAACCACATCTTGATGTCTCAACTCAACAGAGTAATATCTCCTTTGAAGTGACTTGTCTGATGGATTGAGGCCTAGAAATCAGCTGGAAGGGAGCATTAGTTAACCTCTTGTATGTTATCCAAAAAAAGAACTGTGCTTGGATGGAAACTTTAACCTGAATATAATTCATTAAAGTTAGTGCCGACAATAGATAAGGTAGCAGTTATGTGGTTCCAGTAATAAGCTACTGAGTGCTTAAAATGTTATGACAGATGTTCCATGCATTTGAACAGATACAAATGAAAAATGTGCTCAATACAGAGTGTTTTTAATATAAGAAACTGCTCATTAGTAACATGCACTGGGTAGATGCTTTGAACACTATTAGGTCTACAAAAAAAAAGCACACTGAAAAATGAGTTACTGTTCCTATAATATTAATGGAGAATAATACTGTAGCTAAGTGCTCACTAGTTTGAACTTGAAGTCTTGACTTGCAGAGAAGTGAAGCAATGACAAAACAGCCAAGATTTTCTTTCAGCTATACAGCTAAAGCTAATACATGCTTACACAGTATTTTCTGCAGATACAATAAAGGAAAGGTTATCAAAATGCCCCAGATAGCAAAAAACTGCTTCTGTGAACTTGTATTTATGAAAAATAGGTAGAAAACTCTAATTCTGAATTACAGTGCTACATATGGAAAAAGACTCTACACCTATATACACTTCACTACTATAATCATGTCCCACTGATCTTAACACTTAAGGAGTAATTGCTTATCAGGGATCTATTTCATATTTCTAAAAGTATAAATGTATAAATGTAACAAAATCATTTTAATGTAAGTAAAATTTTTGTTTAGTGCCTCTTTTTCTCCTTAATTTCTTTGATCGAAGAAAAGGTAGTCAAGCTTTCCCTCAGAAGAAGTTCTCCTAATCACTGCAGACTAAGAAATAGGATCTGATCTGACTTTCACTGAAGTTGTTGCACTTTTTTTAAAATGTAGAAGTGTTGTATTCATAATATCTATTAATATGAGAGGGGGAAAGAAAAACCTGGCAATTCACTTCAACTTGTTAGACCTATCACAATGCTCCCTGCCCGTATTAGTGAGAACCATACATCTCATTCAAAACTCACTCTCTTCAATCCTCTGTTTCCCTCTCCCTTATCTCTTATCCATATATATCAATTTTAAAATACCCCTCTCATTACACAAATTCTTTACAAGTATATATTAGGACAGAATGATTGATGGCTGTGAGCATGCAATGCATTGATCAGAAAAGCAGTATCTACCTGCAGAGAGATGGCAATTTGTTTGGTTTTCCTTGAAAAGTTTTAGAGATAAGCACAGCAGCATTGATTCAATAAAGCATTGCACTCAGAAAAAGGCCTACGTGTATTCTTAATATACTTAAATGTTTTACTGAACTAAGCTATAATTTTAGTATCCTTTTAGACAGATTTATTTGGAAAAAAACTAAGCAACTATTCAAACTGTAGTGCTGTAACAGTAAGACTGTAGTATTTCTCCTTAGAATTGTCATTTACAGGCACTTCTTTGTTAATATTTTTGTGGGAAACATTGAGGAGCATCACACCACAATTGTTTCTTAGAAATAGAGTCTCCTAAGAAACAAATGAGGAATAATGTGAAATACAGATAAGAATATTTGTACATGAAGTCTGGTATTTCCAATCTGAGTATCAATTTTGAAGCATTATNTCTTCCCAAAACCTCCCCTGCCACAACTTCAGAACATTTCCTCTGGTTCTATCTGTAGTTACTAAGGAGACGAGGCCAACCCCCACCTCTCTACAACCTCCTTTCAGGTAGTTGTAGAGGGCAATGAGGTCCCCCTAAGCCTCCTCTTCTCCAAACTAAACATACCCAGTTCCCTCACACTTTCTTCATACCACTTGTTCTCTAAACGCCTCATAAGCTTCGTAGCTCTCCTCTGGACATGTTCCAGCATCTCAATAGCTTTCCTATAACGAGGAACCCAGAACTAAACACAGTATTTGAGATGAGGCCTCATGACTGCTGAGTACAAGGGCACGGTAACTTCCCTTCTCCTGCTGACCACACTATTCCTGATACAAGCGAGGATCCTGCTGGCCTTCTTGGCCACCTGGGCACACTGCTGACTCATATTAAGCCAGCTGAGCTTAATGGCTCATCTCAGCCATGCTGAGTTACTGTTATTTTTTCTTAATACTGACTGCTAACAATGATTTTTGTATCTGTATTTTTCCCGTTCGAGTTCATCATAAGGAACAGGAACAAAAAACACATGCAGCATTCAAGAGGTGAATAAACAATGACTGCACAATAGTATTATGCTGTTTTCTGTTCTGGCGTTACTAACTTTCCCATAGCTAATAACATCCTTCATGATTTCTGCTCACTTCTGAGCACTGAACTGTTTTTCAAGAGCTATTTACACTGACTGCACAATTTCTTCAGCTCAGTGCTAACAGACTCCATTGCTGTGCCTGCTTTAAGGTTACTTTTTCTACTATGAAATACTTTGTACATATTAATATTTAATTCCACCTACCATTGTACTATGCAAGCATTCAGCATTT
Organism: Chloroceryle aenea; assembly: GCA_013399075.1. NCBI lineage: Eukaryota > Metazoa > Chordata > Aves > Coraciiformes > Cerylidae > Chloroceryle > Chloroceryle aenea. The sequence continues at coordinate 335,417 of VWZY01005111.1, read as the reverse complement.
TCAAACCCTTCAGAAAACTCTCACTTCTGCATTTTGTTTGATTTTCCTAAATAATCTCACTGCATGTGCAAATACTATCATCCCATTCTTCCTCTTCTGTCAATTATTTCTGAATGAATCAGTATAGATTTCTGTAGGATCGGTGGGTATCCGAGCTTTACTGTGAAATGACTGCCATTGCAGCCTAGTTTGCTAATAGGAATGATATTACATTAGCTTTTAAATATTCTCCTCCAGAAGAAAATAGCATTCAATTGCTTTTCTACTAATGATTATAATAGCAATTCTCAATATCCCCACAAGATTAGACTGTAGCATGCCCTTTCTGTCATGAAAAAAAAATGGTGAGGATAATTTAAATCACCAGTCCTGAAATTCATCTTGCTCAAGAATTCATCTTGCTCCTCAAAAGCTCAAGGAAAAAAACATTCAAGTAAAATAAGAGAAATTTAGGACTTGATATACATTAACAACTTACTTTCTATTCTACTGCTTCTTCCCATTAAAATAGTAGAAAGGCCTAGTCTATTTCTTTTGAAAAGTCCTTTTATGAAATGTCCTTTTATGACACACACAAATCCCTTGCATATAAATCAGGATTTATTAATTCATGTAGATCTAGCACATCCTGGAGGCTGCTTTGTCCCTTTTGGTAAAATGAGAGGTTACATGCTTGAAACAATTTTTGATTTCCTATCCCTTAAGAGTCCTCTTGTCATATTTAGTGTTTTGAAGGATCTCCTGCTCCACATTCTCCTTTAAAAGCTCTCCTTTAAGACTCAGAGGAAACAACTTCAGCCAACACCCTTGGGCTCTGCTGGTAATACTTTAGTGGAATACCAATGCTCACAGCCAACTGGTATATAACCACACCACAGCTCTGACTCATATAGCCCCACTAAATAGAAAACTATCTATACCTGGGGCCTTTTTAAATTGAACTATATAATGAAATATCACAACTGGAAAGTCTACTACTTTTCAGCAATCTTCAAGAGGTTTCTGAAAACATTTATGTGGTAGGGCTAAAAAAGCAAGTCTTTATCAGAATGTTAACCTAATAATTTTTTCATCACCAATTATGGCAATTATCCTTATTGTATGAATTTTCAATTTCACTTAAACATAAATTTAAGCTTTTATTGTTGTCTTTTTTACTGTGCTTGGCTACTGCAGAGAACAACACTATGCCTTAAGAAAGCCACAGATATATTACTATTATATATTGGAGGCCCTCATTCAGTTATATATCTTTAAAGTACCATAAGTAGAACATGAGACTTAAAAAGATAAAAATAAGATGGACGAAAAGAAGAAAGGAAAGATGTGCACACATAAAAAGAAAGAAATCTGTTTTCTAGTAAGAGGGCTTGAAATAATATTTTATTGACAGTCTGCCAGAAGACTAATGGCGATTTTCCCCTTTTCTAGCTAAGAAAAAGCAAACACAGATGAGGTTTTGTAAACAGCAAGTAGAATGCAAGCATGGAAATAAACTTTATTGCTGTCCTTCATGTAGGCTGGAAGCACTGTTAGAGTGAAGTCTTCAGTCATGGTTTGGGTTGGAAGGGACCTTAAAGGTCATCTTGTTCCAACCCCCATGCCATAGCAGGGATACCCCCAACTAGACCAGGTTGCTCAAGGCCCTGTCCAACCTAGCCCTGAACACATCCAGTTTTGGAGCATCCACAAAATCCCCAGGTGACTTGTTCCAGTGTCTCACCACTCTGAGTGAAAAATGCCTTCCTAATTTCTTATTTAAATCTACCCACTTTCTCTTTGAAGCCATTACCCCTCATTCTATCACTACAAGCTGTTGTAAAAAGTCCTTCCCAAGCTTTCTTGTAGGCCTCCTTCAGATTCTGGAATCCCCAGCAGCTAACCTTGAAAACTTTGTCAGTAGAAAGTAAATCTGATAGACCTTTAAATGGTCAGCCTGCAATTCTAAAGCACTTATTTTCACTTCAATGAAGGTTTGAGCTTTTGTTTCTTAGTACGATAATTCTCTCCCATGCCCCAGATAAGCAGGTTCAGGCCTCAGCTAGAGGGGAAGTTATGGGGGCCTCATCACTGGCATTGACAAATTATGCATGTGCAAGGCTCTTCTAATGATTTTTGTATAATTAGCTAGTTGATTCCAATTTTCCTATATCCTTTATTAGTTCAAGTTTTTACATCCACCCTCCCCCCCCCTTTAATAAGTATAACTGGATAAGGAAGGGGTAGAAATGGCTGCCTTTTAGATAACTGGAGTATTTCCCAGCATAATTCTTACCAAAGCATGTATTTCAGCTGAGAAATCAGTGTATCACAACACTGCTTTGTTTTGGGTTGCCTTTTTTTTTTTTTATTTTTTTTTATTTTGTTGTTGTTGGTTTTGGTGGTGGTGGTGTTTCTTTTTTGTTCTGTTTTGTTTGTTAACACTCAATGGCTTTTCCTCAAGCTTGAAACACCCTAAAACTGGACATCAGGTATTTCCTAGGTTCAACTTACAACTTGTGTTATGAGACAAATTCAGGAGAGAAAGGGAGTTGTGATGTATATAACTGAAGATATAGACATTCACCCAGAAAGTCCTCCAACATTTCCCTTCAGTTGTCTGAAATATTTCTTCTTGTAATAATAGACATTAAGAATTCTACCTCTCAAGAAATTATGTTTCTTCTACCTTTCTGTAAGTAAAATTTATTTTTCCTCACTGCTGAAAAAATTAATCCACTCTGTCTACCAGAGGTTGGTTTTGTAGTGTTTCCACACCACTCCTGCCTCCCCCCGCTCCTATTTTAATTGCAGCAGGTGTCCATATGTGTCATGTGATAAAACTACTTAGAAAAATGCAACAAGCTAAAATTAACCATTCTTTTAATGTGTCACTTCTTTACTCAAATTCACCACATGGACACTTGAACATTTGTGCTGGCAGCAAAGCTATAGGCAATGCAAGAGCAGGACCAGAAGACAGGAAGAAGGGTAAAACAACACAATTTTCAAGTAAATGAAAAACTTTTTAAGAGATAGATGAAATTCTGCAGCACAATCCCCAAAGAATGTTATACAGAGCATTTGAAAATGATCAGTGGTGTCCCTGCTGGTTCCCTTCACATTCTCAGTTAAGTCACTGAAATCATTCAAGGACCAGTGATGACTTTCTCATAAATATTTTTGAGTGTTAACATCTATCAGCATCTGGGAAATACCTACTGCGTATTTATGACATTTCATTTAAAAAGCCAAGTCATAGACATTGTTTTAGGTGCTCCGTAAGTGCTACTAATTTTCCCCAGAGCAGGTACATCAGTAGACTGCAGGAAGAGGCAAATGTCTTTGTCATCACACCTCCATTAAGCTAAATAATACAATGGGGTTACATGGCATAAGCTGTGCAGCATCTCTTCACCTAATATTTAACAGAGAAATCAGAAGGATCTCTTCTTACTGGCTTATCTGTCTTTACAGAATAAATTATGGACTGTCCCTTAACTATTTTAGTCCTCTTGATCATGTTTATGCAGGCTATTTTGATTTCAAACCTGAACTTCTTTTCCAAGCCTGTTTTCAACTTCATTTAACAACAGGTATTAGTGCAAGCTAAGGAATCCAGTGAGAGGATCTGAGTAAAGAAGCAGTTTTCCTTTTCTCTGTCTTTCAACCTGTTTCCTTTGATAAGATTCAGAGGATGGTTTCTATTAGCAACTAGCAGATCATAATCAAGTCTTGATTGAAAAGGGGCCATGTATGTTTTCACTTCTGTTGCGCAGCAGAAACCCCTTTTTTCAGGAAATCATGGGAAAAGGGGTCTTTAAAGTGATATTGTGGTATTCTCATTAGGAGGATTCCAACAACCTCAGGTTCTAAATCTGCAAAGTATAGCCTAATCTTTAAAAAAATTATTTATAATCCTTATAGTCAAAATTTACCCCCCAAACAGAGAAGAGTCCCTGACTGAACTTGCAGTGAAGGTACCCTGCTGATTTGCTGTATTTTTCTATGGTAAAGCTCTTTTGCACATTTTTTAACAAGCTTGTCAGCCATACTGAATAAGAAAAAGATCAAAACTATCTCACATAATTCATAAGCACTGGGTAAGAAAACAGGTCAAATACAAAAACCTTACATTTGGGGGGGAGCTAGAATATTTTATCTTTTTAATGACTTTCTGCTGCCAAGAGCAACAGAAAGTAGTATATTCTAATATATCTTTTCACTAGATAGTGAAAAGTTAATACACAGAAATGTATTAGCACTTTGCTCATTACAGTAGATTTTGCAATATCCGTAAAAGTACGGCTGAAGACTTTGGACATTGCAACAAAATGCATTTTGACAAGGAGCAGCTTTCAAAAGAATGTATACTCTTCATTTAAGCCTTCCTGATGATCAAAATCTACATGCCAAATGAAAATATACAGTAACTGACACAAATACCATTGTTAGTCCTTTAATAAATATAATTCTCCTGTTATTTACCAATAATCTGACATAGCTCCGTATCATACTTTGAATTTGTAGGATACCTTGACAAGAAAAAATGCTTCAATATCAGATGTTATATATTCCAAATAGAATCATTTACTTTGATCATCTGTAATGTATACATCTGCAGAACAGAAGATTTTAAAGGCTGGATGTACAAAACAAGGAAAAGAGATTTAGAATTATAGGGAAAACCAGGGAAATTAGGGAGTGAAAACAATGAGAGAGAAAAATAAAGGATATAAAGAATAGATGAGAACTGGAGGGAGGGAGGGAAAACAAACAGAAAAGCCTCAAAGCCCAGGAAATTGATCCTAATTTGAAAATGTGGACACTCAGATAGCAAAGCCAACTGATATATTCCCTGGGGAATAGGATACATGTGTACAGCATTCTCTGCTCCTGGCTTCCTAACATTCTGCAATTCTTATTCATGTGACAGCCTTACATTTGAGCATAACAGAATTCAATGAGATTGCTCTGTTATTTATTGCCTAGAGAAGCAAAACTGTGTACCAGAGAACTGACCTAAATCACTCCCACACCAGCGGATGCCACTAGTTGAGCATTTTTCACAGCCGCATTCAAAAAAGTATTATCCTGTATCATTTCATATTTCAAAAGTTTTGAGAGCCATATATTTGCCAGTTAACAGCTGACATTATTATAGTGTATCAGTTAATACAAATACTATGGTCCTACACTGACAGCTCACATAAAAATGTAGACCATTTTTAGAAATGTTAGCACTGCCAGAAAGCCCACAAAAGATAAAGTATTATGTCAAATCGCACATTTGTGAAACAATTATATTACACACAAAAATCAGCACCTTCTAGAGTTACAGGTAGCAGTTATTTTTTTTCAGGTGCTAGTTTTTTGGAAGCGTTAAAATAAATTAAAAAAAGAATTTAAATTAAGTCAAGATAGTAGCCCTCAACATTGAAACAGAGAAAGATATAGAAATAAAACACATTTGTATATGTTCATAAGACTGTTATTGATCTTTCATGTGAATTTTATGGGATGAAATTCTGTCTCTAAAAAATCCTTCAGGGAAAAAAAATCTCATTCAGTTCAATAGTTGTTTATAATTTATGCTTTGCAATCTGCTGTTAAAAGGTAATAATTAATTCCCCCTCTGAAAAGGAGAAATGGGTTGGGTTTTTTTAAATTTTTTTCACATTTCTTCTTAGGCAACTTTAAGGATTTGCTTATCAATTTTGCATAAGAGCTAAATCACAATCATTATATTGTTCTTTTCACAGAATGACTAGTGCCAAGAAATGCTGCACATTCACATTATTTAAACCAACATTGTTCACCTCAGTCTTCCTTTAAAATGAATTCCTCAGTCTTTGAAAACTAATACTGAAACCATAATAGATGTTTCTGTCCATAACATAAATTTTCCCCTTTCTCCCGTTGTGAGCCTTAACATTGACCTAAATGTACCTGCATTTAAGAGGACCATTTATTTTTGCTTTGTAAAATTGCAGGTCTGAAGAACACAATGAAGTTACTTAAGGAAGGATGTAAAAACCCCAAACTTCAGCAATGGTATTTTCTGATTATTGTGGGACAGAATTTCTAGTGGTGCAAGGTTTTATAAAGATGACAATCTTCTGACATAGCATGAAATAAAAATAGTTCAACTTCAGTATGCCACTCAGTCTCTGTAATATTGTTAATGAGATGCAAACTCAGTAGCAACCTGACATCCGATTAACATTTTTAAATTTAAAAAAGGTATGTATTTCAAACAAGGAAGACCACAAAATGCCACCTCTTCTGCAACACAGGACATTAGCTAAAGGTGAAGGCATGACAAAGTATAAAACAAGTTGCTACCAAAATCTCAGCTCTGACCAGCCAACAGTTGGTCATTTATTCTGTAGTGAGCAGAAGACAGGTTTCGGGCTATCCTTAAGGGAATAGCAGAGGAAAAAGTGCCACATTTTATTCAGTAGGTTTGTAATTCTCTATGGGAAAGAAGATGCTTACATTCATATTTTCCTTTTTTTTTTTATCTTGAGCGAAACACCAATTTGTCATTATGTTTGGTTTTACAATTATTTTTAAAGCTTGCTCTCTGAATTTAAACCAGTTTCATCCTTACCTTAACTCTATTACTAATCTAGCTATAAGAAACAGTATTTCAGTCCCAACAATGAATTTATATTAGGATAACTAATTTCTAAGCCAAAGAAGTAGGATAATCTGAAAAAAGTTTCTCAAACATGAAAATCAGATGTACTTTTTAACATAAAATCAGGACTAATATACATCCAGTTCTTAATAGACCCAAAGAGATAAGCACTGAGCTATTACTGTTTAGCAAATTAAGATTCAACTTCTAGATGCTGTTCCTTTGAAACAAATAAGTTTGTGTTCCACTAAAATCCATTATATTGTCTAATAAGCAAGCATTTCCTAAGGACTTTCATAAAAGATTAAAACAAATCACTCATGAAACATTACCTGGTTGTTGAAAAACTACTGTGAGTGCTAGTTAAGAAAGCACTGTAGTACTTACCATGCCAAAAGCTCACAAAAGCCTGTTCAGTACACAAGCACCAAGGGGAGACAGAACTAATCATAAAAGTCCATTTCTAATAACAAAAAGGTTACAAACAAACTGTAAATAAAAATAACTTTAGTATTTGATAGCAATAATATTTTGTACAGAGGTTATGCTGCCCTGTACAAGACCAAAAATAATTCGTAACTGCTAATCCAATTCAGAATATCTATTTGTCCTGTTCACAATCCTTTAATTGCAGGCTTATTACTTTATATTTGCACATTTTCTTTTGATCTAAAACCTGCTTAAAAACAGAACCTGGAAATAATTTTATTTTTTTATGATACTTCATTTTGTCAAAATGATTAAAAAACCAAGACACCTATTTTATTGTGGCTTTATCACGGATTATTTTTTCTGTCAGTAATTCTCTTTTCAGAGGGACTTTCTAATTTTATTAAGGAAGTTAAAAGCAATGTTGCTTTTTCTAGAAAAAAAAGGAATTTACCAGCAGCAGTCAAGCTCATTCCATTTCTGCTCAAAAAGCTTAAAAAACTGCTTGTCTCATACCTGGAAATCTTTGTAATTGGGACATTGGAAGAAAAAAATTATCCTGTGACAGACCAATAAAAACTTCTACAATTTTTCATGATCTTATATATTCTGGCAATGGACACAATAGGAAATACTTGGTTTTATAGCTGAATTTATGTATTTCTTTGATTTGGTGGTTTTTTGGTGTTTTTGTTTTGTTTTGATTTTGTTGTTTGTTTTGTTTTGTTTTTTTTTCATGTAAGAAAGTTATCTTTATGCCTTGGTACTTCCAAGCATTTCCTTCATTATATTGAAAAGTCTGCCTGAATTTAAGTATGGTTTAGATTAAAAACTTGACATGAGAGAACTTTGCTTTTTAATACAAATGCTGTATTATTGTATTGTGACGTTAATTAATTGGAGAATCTATTACCAGATGACACATTATAAATAACTGCAGTTCATTGGTTTACTTTATGAACTAAAAAGCTATTATGGGATGTTATGTTAATGTCTTTTGAGAAACTGTTAACAATTACAAATTGTACCTAGTCCATTTGTTGATTAGCTTTGTTTCTATTTGCATAAAGCCAGTCCTCTGGACTGCAAAACCTGTCAGGAAGGGAAAGAGAAAACCACCCAAAACTCAAATCTACCATACTTACTATAAATAAATTTGTTGACACCATTCAGGAATTCCATAGACTCAAAATAAAATCACAGTCCTTTTTCTCCTTTCAGAATATAGCCTCTTAATCCAAATAATATCAGAGAAGTTAAAATTTAGTCCATTCATCTGGCAAATGTTTCCCTCTGTTTCATAAACATGCATATCACAGAGAAAAATTGTTCAATTTAAGGTTTCTTACATTATTAGAGTGTAAAAAATCATCATAGAAATATAGTTTCTCAGACTTGATAACGTCCTTATTGTAATGTACTCCATTTCCATAAAGTAAAGATTTAGCAAAACCAATTGTGTTATAAGCAGACAATAAATACAGTTAATTTTCTAGGAGAATTAAAAAATAGAAATTTCTGTATTATGGACAATTATGTTCCAACAGTCCCACCACACGTTGAAGGTAAAAGGTCAAGAAAACTAGAAGGAGGATGCAGGCAAAAAATAGTGACAGCTTATCAGAAATGCTATTTCAAAAATTCTATGGTTACTGTTAATAAAATAGGTTATCTAGAGTAATACAGTACTACAGGCACCATTTCCTATATGTATATAACCTGTAGAATACTTCCTTTTTTAATATTCTAGTTAAAAGTTATATCCTATTGAAAGGACAGAAAAAAAAACCCAAATCAAAAACCACACTGGAGTGTATGATGACTTTTTACACAACAATACCTAATCACCACATTTCATTAATAAATTATCAAACATTTGCAAGCTGTACACAATACTTCTCATCTAGTTTGCATATTTTATAATGGTGGAATAACATTTTAAAAAGTTTGAATAGGCACTTACTGGAATTACAGTTAATCCTGATACAGTCTAGATGGGGAAGAATAGATGAAAAATGAAAATTTATCCTTCAAGGTAATAGCTGCAGACATCCAATAAAATCACAGTCCACCCTTCCGGGGACAGACACATGCAAATATGGCCACTCCATATCATCAGTCTTTACATACTGTTATAACCCAGATATACTGCGATAAATCTTTATAAATAGAAACGACAAATAGGGTAAAAATGGCCAATTTCAAACAAAGCTACATGGTGACAAATCTAAGTGAAAAAAATCAGGATCAAATGTCAAAGATGCTTAACTGAGGCAGGCTGCAACTTTCTCCCCATCTGTGAAAGAACAGGTAATTTCTCTCAATGTAATTAGAAAGTGCTCCGTCACAATGGGTCCTAGAGCAAGCCAGGCCACAATCAGACATCTTGGACAACTTGCGTATAGTATACCTCAAAGGCTGGTAATCAAAAACTAAGTAAAAAAAAAAAAATACAAAGCTCATTTGCGAGGCCTATAAACAGAGGGTTGTGTGTTTTTATTTTCTTACTGTATAGACTTAAGAAATGAACAGTGACTACCTCTAAAGCTACAGTAATAAACAAAAAATAATCTTGTGTTGATAAACACTAATAATTAATAGAATACTGCCTATTTTCAGATTATCTCAGAAAAGAAAAGAAAAGAAAAGAAAAGAAAAGAAAAGAAAAGAAAAGAAAAGAAAAGAAAAGAAAAGAAAAGAAAAGAAAAGAAAAGAAAAGAAGAAAAGAAAAGAGAAAAGAAAAGAAAAGATGCTTTTTTTTGAAGAAACAACATTGCTGAGGCATGGATTTATTTGCTTTCTTGAACTACAGAAGTAAAAACAGAGGGTAATGTTTTGTATTTAAAGAGAATGACCTGATCTGTAGCAGGATCCTCTGCATGGCTACCTGCATTTATTACTGGGGGGAAAACCAACGAAGCAAACAACAAAACAAAACAACCACTGAAAAAAAACCCTACAAAATAAGTAAAATAAAAATAATAATCTATGCCATTCTTGGTTTGTACAGCTACTCCTTATTTATACCTTTGAGGAACATATATACCATCAAACCTAGATTTTGTTTCCATATAGCTGAGTTTGTCATGTGTCGTCAACCGCATCAGAAAAGTGGTTGCAAACAGCCAAGGACCAGCACCCGCACAACCCCTTTCACAGAAAGAGTTCCCGTGGAGTTGGGGGGTGGGGGAGATATTTTATGCCGCAGCCTGCAGCAGCCCCGACACGGCACTAGAGGGGACTGTAGGAGAAGAGGAGACAAAGAAACCCTTCATTTCTCCTACTCCCTTCTGAAATCGAAGCACCGGGACAGTATTTCAGTGAGCATTGCTTTTATCAAGTGAAGGCTTAGTTGACTAGTTTTTCTCCTCCCTCCCACCTTCCCCCATGCTTTCTAGAAATCATTTTATCTCCGATTTAAAACAATAAAATACTTAATTGTCTTTAAAAAATAGCATTCCACTAAATAGGAATGACTGTATTGAATGTGAATTTTTCCAAGTGTACTTCTGTTTTCTTTCAAGTCCTGACTTGTAGTTATTCATAAGCATGGCAGTAGTACTTTAATTAAATTCCCTCTTTAAAAAAAACAAACAAACCAACAAACTACAAACTACAGAAAACCATAACCTAACATTTTGTCATATTTGAAACCAGGAAACCTATTTGTGGCTCTTTTTGTGTGCGTGCGTGTTTGTGGTTTTGTTTTTCTGTAAAAGGGCTTGTGCCTTCTGTGTTCACACGGCTGTTTGCTGAGGGCCGCAGTCTTTGGGCATTGAAGGGTTGTGTTATTGTTCGATACTACAAAAATACCACTACAGAATTGTTTAAAAAAGAGGAGATGGATTTACTATAGATTTGACACCTAAAAAAAGGAGACCAAGAAATCCATCAGTGAGAATATCTAATTGTAACATTTTTAGTGCAATAAACTAGAAAATCTTTGATACATTTTCATGTTGTAAATTAATTGGTAGAGGTAAAACCGAACTGACCTACATACATATTGTTTCTGCTTGCACATTTAGATTGTGGAATTGCTACTGTGAAGAATTTGTGGAGGCAGACCAATCTTCCACAATAAAGAGTAATACATTTGTCCAAAAATACCACTGATGAACTAGTCTTCTCTTTTTAGAATACACAATAGTACAAAAATATTGTGATGGATTATGTTAAGACTACAAAAAGAATACCAAAAAAATGCAAAAGGAAAGAAAATAAAATATAATAATGGGCATGTATTCGTGTGTGTATGTACATACACAAATGTTGCATTGACATGTGCTTGTATACCATTTCAGTTGACATTTAATGTTAAATCAAGCTGTTTCATAAATGTTTGCAAGCAAAAAGAAAAATGTAAAGAAAATGTTAATTTCCTGGAGGAAGAGTTTGTTACCTAGGTTGACCGTTAGTTTAACTCGTCCTGCATCCAACTCTAAACGAAGGGTATCAGCAGATTCCCTAGAAGTAGTTGCCATTAAAATGCCATAAGCTCGCTGAGACCTGAACCGTAAAGAAACATCTTCGGCCTCCGTATGCATCACAACAGGAAGCTGTATTTTCATAAACATACTTCCATCATAACTTAAAATTGTTGCCTCTGAAAACACAGAGAAGAAAATATGTTATTAAAGAATTATAGTGTATTTGCTGAAACTGCTCAAAGAGATGGTGGTAAATGTGTATTCACTCTGTATGACACAGAAATATTACATATTGCATATCACTATTAATGCAAAACACAAGCAAAGTTATGGTTTATTTTTTCATCAGGTTTTGGTTTGGGTTTAAGTGGACATTTTTGTGCTTTGTAAAGAAAGTAAATTGATCCTTAATGAACGAGCCTTTTATGTATTCATCTTCAAGCAGGTGGGTAAAAAATCACACGTAAAGAAATGCTAGACTAGTCCTGTACTACTCAAAATAGGTCAAAGCGAGTAAAAGATATTCATATAAACCTTACAGCCTCTTAAAAGGTCATGTCTGACTACCATCCTTCTAGATAATTACCTAAGGTTACTTCATATATAAACCCATCAACACCTGCTACTAAAAACCACAGTTACCATTATCATCCAGTTAGAAAAAAGCTGCTTGAAACAGGTATATCTCCCCAGCACGACTGCTTCATGACCACAATGACTGTGGTATGATAGAATAAAAAAATACACATACAAACATTACAACAGCCTGAACCAGAGGATTGAGACTGGACTTGGCATATTGAGGGCAAGATCCTAAAGTCCCTGAGACAAGTAAATAAATGTCACATTCAGACATTATGGAAAACCCTCCTGGCAAATGGCTCTGGCACAGAGTGGTCATAGTCTGTTAGACCCCAGAGCAACCAGCCACAAGTCTTCTTTTTCCAGCCTTGAGGCTGGTAACGAGAAAGGTTGCAGAAAAACTGCTTTTCTACTCACAGAGAGGCACAACGGTTCCTAGAAAGTAAAAGGACACATCTGTTTCTGAATCATATTAGGTAGGGTTTTTTTTTGCAGGACAATCAATCATTGCAGGCAGTGAACCACTACAGCCTTTGCAAACAGTTCTTAGGCTCATTGACAGTGGTACATTATGATGGAATAAGCAGTGAACAAGCAACATCCTTTACCCCAAGCCAATAGTTAGTGGGCAGAAATTCAGTAACATACAAAACTAATCATACTACATAAGTAATCCCACTACCTGAATGGCAAAATACACTATCTGCATGTGCCTATTTTACACACATCTGATTCTTTAGCTACTGCTAATTTTCTAGACCTTCTAATTTCTACGTGTCCCTGACATTCTTTAACCCACTCCAGACCTCTCAGTCTTAGAAACTGTTAAAGTGTTAGATGATGACACCTAAAGAGGATGATACAGATTCTTAGAAAAAGAAATCCCGAGGGCATGCCATTTCACTGAAAAAATATCAGATACCTGCCCAATAAAAGGCCAAAAATGCAATAAGCAGGAAGAGAAGACAACAAAGAACACCCATAGGAAACCTCTATGCTTCAGTCTGCTGTAGTACAATGGAGACACTTACCTACAACAAAGGTGTATTGTGGTCCCACATGTAATAATAATTTAAAGGAGCTGATACTATGTCTAATCAGTATCACAACTAAAACAGTGTTAGAATTTTTTTTAAAACATCAATATTTATGGCAGCTTGTCAAAACCATTTCCATTTCATATTTTGTATGCTGTTAAAGACAGATACACTTTTCAAGACTTCCAGCCTACATGGTTCATGAAAGGACAAAATGTTCTCTAATTCTGTGAGCATATTGGAGGCAAAAATGATAGATAGTATGTTCTATTAATAATTTCAGACTTTCCCAATACCTATTTCAAGAAACTGGTTTGATGTCATAAAAAAGGATTGCTAATAGAGACACAAAAGTTATTAATTATATCAGGATACATGAATACAGGTTAGATGATTTCTACCCACAAAAGTAATAATGTTTTCAGCGTATTGTAAACTTATTTTTAAGCCTGGTAAGAGATTTCAAGACAAAGAATTTTCAGTGAGAGGTGATTTGTGGTTTTTGATTGTTTGGTTTTGGGGCTGGGAGGAAGGTGTATGTACAAGCAAGGGTTTAGAGTTCATTCTTGTATTAGCTGTTTAGTTTGTGCATGAAAAGCTCCCAAGATCTTTATCAAGCTAAATACAATTTACAAGTCCAGCATAAGGTTAAGTTACACACTAATGTAGGAGAAAAAAAAAGGTATTTTATATTGTCTATTAAAAAAAAAAAAGCTCAAATTTGCAGTATTCAGGGTTTTCACTGAGAAAAATCAGATTTTATAGGATGAACAGTATTCAACAATACTAGCTATCTGTTACTTATAAATTATCTTATGATAATGTAAAATAAAGTTTTCAGAATCAACACTGACATTGTTTGTCAGCTTTCCTATAATTATTCAGTCTTTTAGATGATTACAGAAAAATGAGAGAAGAAACTGTCTTAATTTAATCAGAAATGACCTGTGAGTATTTAACATCACGGTGAACAGACTTGATGTGATTAGATACTCAATCCTCCTAAACCATACTGTGCCAGTTATTTTGGAAACAGATGTTCCAAGAACAGACCAAGGAGACTGAACAGAAGATCAAATGACTTAAAAGCTCTGGGGCAATGAGAAAACCCCCTCATGTCAACTAGCTTCTTTCAGTATGAAGTCAGAGGTTTTCTAAACACAAAGATATCACAGGGAANNAAAAAAAAAAAAAAAAGACCAATAAAAACGACCCTGAAATTGGCAGGAAGCAGGGATGATTTGACCAAAGAAGATCTAGTACTGCCCTGAGAGCTGTAACTGACAATCGGAGATGCTACATATTCCTAAAATCAAAAATACAACCATGTTCAGTTTACTCAGTTGAAATGAATGAGTCTGGTGGCACAAGTGTTGTTAGCAAAAAGTTTTGCTATTATTAATGAATTGCTGAATTAAGAAGGTTGAATGATATTTTGGCAATACTGTGTTCATCTAAGGATGGCAAGCTGGATTTTGCCATGTGAATCATCTATTCAACTCAGCATATCTTTCACTTGACTCAGCATTGCTCTCAGCTCTGCAAATTTCCATGCTCTGTTGGCCTTTGCTGGACAGAAGGCATCTAATAGTGCACATATGAGAGCTTTGACAGCCAAAGGAGTCACTCTTCCCTTACTGATGTCTTTCTCTTCTTTCCTTTGCAGCAAAGCTTTATTAACTTATCATTATGGTTGGTGGCATACATTAATAGAGAACTTTGGTTTTCAGACTGTAGAAAAAGTTGGTTTTCAAGATGAAGTAAGAATGGCTTGTTTTGTTCAGAGTTTCTCAGAAATAGAGATTGCCTCAATTGTTTTACGGATTTCCTTCCATGCTGCCGGTATTTCAGCTGCCCAGAATGGATTGTTAATTTGCAAGACCTGGTCAGTAAAATGGTGATCTTAATGAGGAGAGAGTGTGGGTTACAACAGTTTTATAGAAGGAACATTTTGGCTAAAAGTATTAGTTTTTGCCCCTAACTTTTACTTTTTTCACTCTGGACCAACTAATTTCTAAGGGGTGTTTTATCTTTCTGAGATCTACACTGCTAACTGTCTTTTTTTATCTTGTTTAACTTCCTCTTAATTATTAGATTAAATGCTAAGAGATGACAAGTTTAGTTCAGAATATGCTATTCATTTAAAGAATCCAAGTTTCCATGGCAGGGAATAATTATTTTGCTACCACTTCAGTGATGGAAGGATAGCGATGAAAAGAAAGGTAGCAGAAAACACATACAAAACATTACTGACAATTTTGCGGTAGCAAATAAATGCATGCAGTAGAGTTGTTAACAAGAAATAAATAGTAAGATATACTTCTTTCTTTGATATTTTTATAAACCTTACCATTAAAACCCCTTGCTGCTTCTGTACTAGAAACCAGCCAACACACACAAATGAACCAAAAAGCCAACCTCAAAAATACTGAAGGGTTCACTTCCCCTCTCCATTCATTTCTTAAATTTGTTTCTGATTAAAATCTCCAGGACTGCATACTCTTCCTATAGATGTACTACTTCAATCAGATCTATGCCTATCATCAAGGATACAGAGTCGTACTGATATGAGAAGAGATTCAGGACTACGATTTTCACTCAGGCTGGGATTAGCTAACATGCTGAAGAGTCTAAGGCAACTCCTTTTCCAGAAGCTTTCCTACACTTGTTTCTACCCTCAGAAACACTCAGCTGGATATTTATGGGGAGAAACAGAATTTTCCAAATAGATGCTATTCTTCAATTCATGGCTTATTCAAATTAAAGTGAAAGAAGTATGGACTAGGCATTTGAATTTCAGTGACCTTCGTCATAGGTTTTTGCAGTCAAGTTTGTGTTGTTTTTAGCAACATGAGGCTTGGTAAGGAAGGGTGCTTACTGCAGGTATTTAAATAGATAAAACAGAATCTTGTTTCCTCTGGACCCCTTGTAGTGCCTCTAAAGTCCCAAAGACACAATTACTGTTTTTTTCCTGCTTTTTCAATTTCCAAGTGTCTGCATTAATACAAGGCCTATATTGCAGCCTATAGAGTCATGCATCTGCTGTCTCCAAAATCACACAAAAAATTTGCCCAGAACGTTATGGATAATACAGTGCAAAGCCATCCCAAGTAGTATGTGAACAATAAGTAGCATCAGTAATCAATTATTTGGATCTGGTCTCTGATCCTGTTTTATTTAGCAAGGTAAGTAGAGGGACACTAAAATTGCTAGAACTTCAACACACAAGAGCAATTAGTTAATTTAACTAAATTCAGAGAAGGAATTACTGTTATATTTTGAAGGCATGATTCTTCATACATCTACCATCATATCACTTGTTTTTGGTTTGTTTTTTTTTTAAAAAACTTTAAATCATCTAGAGATAATGCACAATGTGGACATCTACACACACACACTCTAATGTAAATACATTTTCTCCACAGAAATGCCACTTTGATAAATGTTTATTTGCATGCCTACTTTTTCTTATCACTGACAAATTTACTCTCTGTGCATTGTTCCTAGACATCCAGAAAAAGTATACACCTGCAAAACACTTTGCTGAGAGGCAGTCACATATTATGAACTACAACCGAAGTAAGATAGGAAGCCAAATTTTATTGCTCTGACATCTGTCCGTCCATCTGCTTTAGTTTCTGTAATCTACTAAAGCCAATCTACAGATTATACTGATGTTTAACTTTACCGAAAATTAAGAATAAAATCAAGAGTAACTTGCAACAGGAAAAAAGCACACAGATATAAAAAATATTAACTTCAAGTATGATTAATAAATTATTAATTGAACTAAATTAAAATATAACTGAGTTGTATTACTTGTTTCTTGTGCACTGAAACTGACCAAAATTGTTTTAGATACTGTATTGCATGTAATATATCCACATATCTTAACACTCTTATTTTACGGGACATATCATGAAAAATAAATTACAGTTCTAAAAAGTAGCCACATGCTTTTGTTTACTGAAGATATCTTAAATCACTTAACATTAAATTAAGTATTCCAGTTGTTTAATCTCCAATATCTCATTCTACTGCTTTCTTTTCTTTGTGAAACTGTATTGTTTGTTGAAACAAACGTGTTCCTATTTTATTTAAATTAGTTTCAACAATAATAATTGTGCTGCTCATATCACCAAATACAAAAGTTTATCAGTTACTGCACAAGGGTAGCAATTCTAACAACTGTGTGTGGTAGGATGCCAACACATCGCTTTCAGAATCCCAAAAGCTATAATCTTATTAATGCATGATCATTTGGGATATTAATATTACTGGAAAGAGGTCTCCTTTCTGTGTACTTTTCTCTGGAGAGGGATACCCAAGAGCAGGAAATGATCTTGTACTGTCTGTCACACATATTTCTGCTAGACAAGAACCAAATACTGTAGAGAAGACACCACCATCATCATACCACCATTCCCACTAGGAAAATGCACTGGGAAAATCAAGCTCTATATTGGAAGATGGTTAAAAATAAAACACAGGAAATTAAAAATGGCATAGGTTTCTATAGAAAATATTATTACCTGTTAAATATATTTATGAGGAATACTACAAGCTACAATGAACCCTGGTTTTAGGTTATTTGCAGATTTGCATGTGTGATTCTAACTAACACATTTTTCCTAGCTCTGAAGTTGAATAAATACAAATCCTATTTTTACTCCTACCATATGCAATAGCAGAATTTTGCCACAGGGTGGTACACCAGACATATTTAACTGAAGGCTTTTGTAATGCATCGGACGGCTCGATTATGCCCTCTGCCAGGTTCACTCCACCAGTAACAGAGCAATCTGGAGAGCTCATAAAAACTGGCCATGAGCCAAAGGCAGCTATATTCAAAATATCTACTTGCAAATGCTAATAATATGATGGTATTAATTCTACATAAATGTACATTCTCTATTAACATACAACTTAAAACATAAATCAGGACTTTATTTTCAAATACACTTGTTTAATCTTCCTGACTAGAAAATTGAATCGAACTAGATGCAAGAAGAAACTGTATTGTAGCAATTATGAGTCAAAAAAAAAAAAATACAGCTTCTGGCATTGAAACATTTCCTATTCCAATGAGAATTAAAAAATAATTTTAATAAAAAGATAAAAAACCCACCAAACCCCAAAATGTAAAATACTAACTTTTGTAAGTTTTTTAATATTGTTTTCCTACTTACACTGAACTCTTTTATTAGCGTACTCTTGTCATTTTAAATAAATGACAGTTTTCCTCCTAAAATATGCCTCAAAATATGCCTCCTCTGACATTATCCAATTTTTCAATTAAATAAATGGGGCTTGTCAGCTTCACACTTACCTTTTCCAGGCAAGAGGGATATATTCACTGATATAAGATAAGTAGAAACTGTTTCCCTGGGTACCAGGGAAGTTAAGGAAGAAATAAAGATTCCTACACTATTTCTTTTGTTTGACTCATGGTTGAAGTTCTGGCCATGGATTTAAGTGATACTGTGAAACTCAAATCAAATTTTAGTTACGTACTGGTATTGACCTCAGTTTGAAATTGGAATGTGACCATTTAGTAATGGAAATAATAACTGAAAATACTTTCACAAAGCTTTTCAGAACTCAGCAGTGTATGATGAGACACAAAAGGAGACATTTTCTATGAGACATTCGGCAGTACTGACACTCTATCATAGTCAACTAATACATCATACACCTTAGAAACTCCCGTAAGATCCTTCCCATACAGTTACTTCTTTCAGTCTAGAACAGGGCTCCATCCCATGTCAAGTGAAATCAAGGACACGTTTCCTGCCTCAGGAGAATTAGTGTTATTTTACCATTTTTAAAAATTGTGCATGACTCTAAAATAGAAATGCAGCCATCTCATGGAACCTACCTCTTTCACATGATCTGCCAAGGTACCCTGTACCAGAGCAATCACAAACATATCTGTTCCACCCATCCCTGCATACACCACTGTTTTTACAGGGGTTGCTAAGGCAAGGTTTTGCAGTTTCTCTCGAGCATGAGGGTTTTACTCCAGCTGTACTTTGGATTTCAGCCATCTGTCGAATATCTTTGCTTTGACCATCAATAAATAAATCTCTAATGCAGCCGACGTATCCATAATTGAGAAGTGCTGTCCACACCTCTGTTGGGAAGACGAGGCCTGCTTTATTTTCTGGTAAGCCTCCAAGATACAAGTCATCATCCAAGTCAAGGATTTCACTTTCCCCTGGTGCAGTGTATGGTGTTCGTAATGTGTTCACCGATATGGTCCCTGAGAAGAAAAGACAATAAAATACATGATTTTCAAGACATTTCAAATATTTTGGAACTACTGTTTTACTCTTTAAACTATGTGCCACATTAGCTTCTGGCAAATATGTGTAAATGAACCACAGGTATTCTATTTGTACAGCTGTACAATAATAGATACGCTTCATTATGTTAATTACAATGTAGTACAAACAGCGTCAGAAAGTTCAGTGATGTAATAACATTTCTGCACAACACTGCATGGTCACAACATAACAAAAGAAGTCAAAATCACCTTAGCAGTCTTGTAGGGGGAAAGCATTTCAGAGTTATTTTCGGAGATATCCTGCTTAAGTCACAATGAATAAAACCTCTTCCCTACCTCATATGTGCTTCAAAGCATTAAGGCTGAGGTTGTATTGGTAGGTTGCAACATGGGAGGCAAATCTGTGTCTTTGGTTTGGATCCAAAGACACACTATTTTACAAGACTCTCACCTCTTTCAGTGGGCTTTGGATGAGACTTCATTCTTTAAGTGCAGAAGGAAAATGCATCAGCTGCCAGACAGGCAATCATTAAAAAGATAGTGATGTGTTCCTAGAGGGAATATCAATGCCTCTGATACTTACCTCAAAATGTGTACATGTTACAAAGAGAGAAAGAGAGGATGCATGTAGAATCTCAGGAAATTGGAATTATGTTTTCCATTTCAGTTTTAAAAAGTAAGCAAACAAAATTAAGCTTAAAATAAAGTTCTGGTTCCACAAAGTGCTTGAACAAAAAAAAAACTGTAATCAACTGTAAAGATCCTCTTTGTTGTACTTTTAAAAAGTAATGAGGTATCCAATTTTTACAATTTGACTAGGCAGAAACCTAAATTAAGTACATGGAATCACAGAATGCATTTATGTCAAACAAATTTAATTTTATAACTTGAAAATAAATCTTCACATAGATCTTCACAAAAGTTACTCCTTACCACTCTGCATAGGTGACAAATGAAAGCAAAATCTAAATCAAATATTATATATGTCACTAGATTATTATAAAGTACCAGCCACATTATGTAACACTGCTATCTGCTGGACACACTATTAAAAGTCTATTAATGACAACAAGACACTAAATAATCACATTTACCACAATGTATTTAGCATACACACATAAAACTAATATGACTCAGTATTTCCACTGTCAGCATGACAGATTGCAGAAGATAACAATGATTTTCAAAAATACTTCCACTCTGATGGGAGTGGTGCATGAGAATAATAAATTCAGAATTTTTATAGCATAACATATAATTCATATATGAATTTTGAAGAGAAGCAGGTCAGAAAAAGATCATTCTCTCACTTGGACACATCCTAAAATTTAGGCTTCACTTTTAGCAGAGTCTTGCAGGAGCTGTAAATTTTGTTGGTTGGGTTTTTTGTTTGATTTTTTGTTGTTGGTTCTTTTGTTTGTTTGATTGGGGGTTTTTTTGGTGTGGCTTTTGTTTGTTTGGATTTTTGATTTGTTTTGCTTTGTGTTTTGGTTGGTGGTTTTGTTGCTGCTGTTGTTTTAGTTTTGGGGTTTTTTTTTGTTCAGTAGGTTAACTTCAATGACATGGACAGAATGACAGTTTGGAACTTTAGTAAAAGCACTTTGGGATAGAGGTCTCAGGAGATCCAACTCCCATGTGATAATACTAATACAGTCTCCCTGGAATCAGAAGAGATCAAAAAAGATAAAACAAAGGTTTGCATAGCCTTTGTGCATCTTTATGAGAATGCTCAAAGAATGTCTGAAGATGTGGTCACTTTTCCCTTTTATGTATTATCAGAAATGCTTTCTGTGACAGCTGAATAATCACACAGATGTAAAGTGAACTTCCAGCCTTAACTGTAAGAAATATGAATGTTGAAGCAAGAGTCTTTTTTGAAACGTCCATCTTTTTAAAACTAGTAAGATTATTATATTTGGTAACTCTAAATATTTGTATTGTTGCTCAGCTTATTGAAGGAAAACTTGACACTCATATGGAACACTTGCTGTAGATTTGACAGGCATACAAGCATATATATTTTGAGTTTTGATTTTATTAATCAGCTGCATCAAACAAGAATGCCTGTGAATGATCTGTTAAACCAAGACAGCAAACTTTTCTGAGAACATCCTAGGTGTCAAGGAGAACAGTTCACAGGTCATTTTTGATTTGAAAAAATTATTAAAGATGATCTAAATATAAAATATAATTGTGCTCACAGTATTTCTTACTGCCCCCACCTGTTGCTGGCTTACTTAGGATCAAATGCCTTACACCAATGTTGAAGCAGTGGTTTCAACCATGCTAGTTAACTCAGCTCCAGTCTCCAACCTCAAGCTCATGTGTTTAGACAGTGCTGTTTTCTCCTAGACAAAGACACTTGTGGTTTTAAGCTATCCATGATGCTAGAAGACATCTATGGCTCCCTTTCTATTTAAAAAAAAAATAAAAATATATATCAACCAAGCCTTGATGGCTTTCGATGCACAGGAAAAAAACCCAAACAAACTGGTAAATCTCAGCCAGTATAGCTGTGATATTAACAAGATCATTCAAAATATAAATTTTGCAAGCACAGAACACTGAGAAATGTGAATAATAAAGGGAACTGTAGATCACCACTACACTCTGGTGACTGTGAATTATAGTTAGGTGATAGATTGAAGCAGCAAATTTTTTTTCTGTACAGGAAGATCCTTTCTTCATAAAGGATTGCCCTGGAGAGACTTTAAGTATTATTAGGAATAGATATCAACAGCATCTTAAAGAAATGAACCTTTCCCCTGCCCGAGAAATGACACCATATAAAATGTTTCTTGGAAGAAGCCCTCTGAAATCTTAGCCTAATCTTACCATCTGATGACTATGGACAGAAAAACTTAACAGGCAGCAACTCTTCTGCACATCTTTTTCATGTTTGGGAAGGCCATGGAGCAACTATTATGCAGCTGGCCTGTCTTCAATTTACTGCTGGACTTATCCATGACACTTCAACTGACCTAGATAATGTGTGTATTATCCTTAATCAAACAACTGTGTTACCTTCATTTAATCCTTTTTGTTGAGAGCTACACCAAGTCAAATAGCACCTGCAGAAGATTTAAAGCTTTAATAACTCACTCTGGCTCAGTTGTTATATAGAAGCTTGACCAAAATATATATTATACTGTCCAGTAGAACAGCCATGGCTATAATATAAATAGGCTTTAGTCTAGCTAATAAGAGAAAAACCATGTCTGGGCACCACAGTATGGTATGAGTTCCATGCCATCAGTTACCAAGTTATCCTTGTTTCCAGGTGAACTTCTAACAGCATGTCCAGGCAGCCATACAATCATCAATACTGTTAGCATCTAAATTACCCTTTATGTACTTCTGATAGGTAATGCAAATTTTACTTACTAATTGCTTTGTAAATGCAAGTGAAAAACACCCAAGAAAATTAAGGGGCAATGAAAGAAGCCTTCAAAATACATTTTTAAAAACATATATTTTTTTTAAATATATGAAAATAAAACAGGAAAGGTCATACAATATGTGCTGGCAAAAAATAAATAATGGGTCTATAAGCACTTTTGGATTCATAGTGCATCCAGAGCTGTGACACAGAGATACGAGTGTGCTGTTTCATGTAGCTATAATATTATTTTTGTTTGTTTGTTTGGAGGAGTTTTTATTTGTTTGGTTTGCGTGATGTTTTGTTTGTTTGTTTTTAAGCCTGTGATGTTTCTTGACGGAAAGTTTTCAAATTCTACCAAAACCATCTCATGTTGGACCTCATGTAAATATCAGCTGCTACCACAGAATCCAGGGATAGTAATACACAGCTTTTTGCTGGATTTCAGTCCTACTTTCTCTGGGAATTATAGTCAGATTAAAAAGAATTGTTCTGTCAATTCACCAACATGCTCCAATCCATTTGTAGTTTCTACTTATGAATGTGAAGAAACATGACTTTCCAGAGAAGCAGGAAGGAGGCAAGCAAATGGAGCATACCAATGCTGTATGCTCAGGAAAAGGTTAATCATTTGACCTGTAAAGATAATGTAACCTCAACTCTTCTTACACCAGAATTGTAAAAATGGTTCTGGAAAAAGAATGCACATCTTGTTCTATAAAATAATGTAAAGATAACAGAAGGAAGCTGCAGATTCAGAAGAGCATTAGTCTCAACAGAAAGAGAAAACTATAATCTGAAATTGTAACATCTCTGTAGCTAGAACCATCCTTTCAGTTCTGTTCTTTTTCTGCATAGCACCTCGCATAACAGCACCCATAACCAGATTAGTAGTTAAACAATTTACTTGAAAAGAGCAACACTGGCAATAATGTCCATCAGGAAACAAGTAACTTCCTTACAATGCTTTTTAATACTGAAAGGAGGAAACACTGTGTATTTCTACCAAAAAAAAAAAAAAAGGAATGAAATGGGAAAAGGCTGATAGCAGTTGGCTTTTCCAGCCAGAAGTAGAAAAAGGAGAGGACTGAAAGACAATAAGGTGATGTATTTAGTCTGGGACTTCATGATCTAACTTCAGACTCTAAACCAGGTAGCAATTCTTATGTCCAGAAACTGGGCATAAATTTAAGGGTCCTGTAATGACCTAAAGGTGCTCTGATTCTACAGCATTTCACCTGAGAGAAAAAACAGAATTTAAATAGTCAGAATCATCTTTATGCACTGGAGGAACAGTGACAAAACAAGTGAAATTATTATGTTTTCTTGGAAGGATAACTGATTAGGATGCAGTCATCCTTTCTTTAAAGGATAACTGATTAGGGTGCAGTTCTGCAAAAGGAAGTCAACACTAACATACATATGAGCAAAATGGGAAATATATTGGGAGGTACAGAGAAGCCTATCGTATCACCTCACTGAGCACTAGTAAGGTTTGCTTTGAACTCTTGAGAAAGATGCAGATCAGCTGAGAAGACTACAGAAGATGGCTATAAAAATGCTCAATATCTACAGAACATATACAAGGTAAGGAAGCAGATGGAGTTTCTTAGTCTGTGAAGAAAACTGGAGACTGTCATAACAGCGTGTAAATCATAAAAAGTTGGGAGATAGGAGACAGGAAAAAAGTGTGGTTCATTTTGTGCCTGCTGTAAACAAGAAAATTACCAAGTGGCTAGTTTTGCATACAGAAATATTTATCAATGAGTACATGGCAAAGCTGTACAGCACCCACTGCTGGGGTAACTCAACACATATCTGTCAAAACAGACGCAAGTACATTATTACTACTTTTATTGGAGAGGTAAAACAGAGGATGCGACTCAAGGTCAACCCATCTCAACTTTTCTGTGAGCTCAATAATAAAATGCAATACCCTAACAGGATCATTGGAGGACTTTTCCTTAGAATGCAAAATAAACCCATTATCTCAAACATGTAAACTATTAACATTTGTGGAAATAGAAATATTTAAATCTGGCAGTTCCTAAAAGGTTGGAAAGATGGAGAACATGTGAAAAAAGAACTTGCAACAACAATGCCCATAATGGATATCAAAAAGCACTACTTGCAGTGGATATGAATTATAGTTAAGTTCTAATTATATACTCTAGAGATAATTTCTGGTACTGTAGTTCAAAATGTTAGTGACTTCTTAAATGCTACTTACCTATGAATACATTCTGATACAGTCTATTTACACTACCATATGCAATTGGAAGCTGATAAGAGTAAGTTCCTCTCCAATTTCACTGTCTAATGATGATTTCCAAAGTATAAATGGTGGTTTAGTCAAAAAACCCACCTGCATAGTTATTTGTGTATATGGTAAACAGTTTAACAAAATTTTAAACAAAACTTCAGTTTCAGAAAACAATTATTAAACCTAACTGTACTGTTTTACAAGAAAAGCTGGGAGAAAAAATTCTTGCAGCTGTTTCATGATTTCCTTTTTTTAAGGTTTGAGTTTGTTGTTTTTTTCCAATTCTTTTACTGTAGAGTTGGCAATACTGTTAAGACCAGAACAGAAAAATATTTCCCTTAGATACGAGTTAATAAGCCTCTCCTGTCATATTCATTATCTCAGCAATTTATTTTTTCATAAGTCTGTGTATAAGAAACTAAAGCATATTTCCAAACCTTGTCTCAATTCTGATCAGTTAAATATGAGGACTAACGCCAGCTAAAACTATTCCAATCTCTTTGTTTACCTAATATAGCCTATTTAGTTGCTTTTGGTGCATGTAAAGCACATTCCCTTATTAAGAAATAGTGAAAAAAAATCAAAGTAAGGTATTCTAAATACACTTTACATTTTGTCTGTTAAAGCATAATATGCTAGTTGTGATGACAGCTGTGACCATAACATATAGCCCATGGCCAACCCGAGGGCACATGTAAAGCAGTTATGAAGCTACTGTACTTCACAGGAATTCAGAATCACCACGAATACTGGAAAGGAATTCAGATCACATGACAGTTGGTGCCAGGTTGTGTTCTTTACTGTATGCTTAGGAACAAACCCACACAGCTGGAGAACATTATGTTCCTTTTCCTCAGCTGCATACCTACCAAGAAAGATGGACCAGGGGAGAATGTACATAATTTTTCTTTACTTAATACTGGGAAATCAGGTCACACCAAAGATACGCTTTTTAGGTTAGGAAGTACTCAGAGTAGGTCTTAGAGCAGGATGGGATTCTAGGGTGAAAAATTTCTATAAGAATAATAGATCAAAAGTTTCTTCAGCAAAATGAAATACAAGGGCACTAGCTCTTCCCCTTGCCTTCTGTCTCCCAAAATGTGAAGAGATCAGCAGAATCACTAGTGAATAAGGCCTGGATAAATAGAATTTAAAAATCATTCCTTGCATCTCCCACACTACAATCCCAGATGGGCATTGGCCAGTAGTTTATAGAGTAGATGCTCCCTGTGACTGAGAGTCTGGAAGAGAGCACAGAAAGAAAAATAAATCAAGTACTTGCTGATCCAGCTAATACGAAAGTCAAGAAATTAGCAAAGCTCCTTGAGAAATGTCACAGCTTTCTACTATCTGAGGGAACCGCTCTACATTGGATATGAAGGCTAGGGAGTAAATGGTTGCAAGATGCCAGACCTCACTTAAACTAATCGCAGGTTATTTGAGCTACTTATTAACAGGAGAATCTCTTCCTTTATAGTTGATAGGTTAGGAAATGTGTTGTCAGTAGGAGCAAGAATGTCTCAGAAAAGGATTTTTTTTTTTTTTTTCTTTTATATATTCATTTAGACAAAAAATCTGAAGGTAAGCAAGGGAAACGTGATCCCATTTATATGATTTCCAGTATGTTTGGTTTTGGCTATGGAAAATAATGAAAAAGCTTCCTGGACTAGTAACGTGGATACTATTATTCATGGAAAAAAGCATAATAGACCAATATGCATAAGTCACAAAGAATCTAAGCATAACACATCAGTACTTTGTTTCAATCAGAAGAAAATACGAATATACTATTCATTGTTTATTTTAATTACTAGACAGATATTTTACTTGGTAAAATCTGACTAAGATACTACTCAGCCAATATTCTCATTAAGAAAAATAACAGCATTGTTACTATTACTGGTACTTCTCCTACCATAAAGTCTTATTGTATGTATTAACATCACAGAAAGTCGTTGATGTCCAGTTCAAATTCCAGCTAAAATTTCAGTTTCTCAATCCATATGCCTACGTATTTATTAAATATTGCTGTTGATAGTTCAATCTTTTAGGGCAAATATGGTCAGTTTTCAAGAATGACAAGGTAAATAAAATTCACACTTCTTGCTCACAAGCAATTAATCAGCTGGATTAAATTTTAAATATATATTTGATTATAATTTTGCTTACAAATCATACACACCTGATGATCAGGACTGTGTATTTCTTCCTAAAATAAGTCCACATTCTTACTGACATCCATCAACAGTTTAAATAATTAAAGTATGTCCTAAACTCTCATAATGGTACTTGTGAGCTACAGTGCTTGTGAAGATATGAAAGAGCAGAATATATCTTCAAATGTAAAAAATTGCTATGCATTTATTTATTTTCTTTATAGTTGTGTTGACTTCAAATTCAAGAATAAACTTTGCTTTCAGTGGAGTCCCACAGGCATGATAATGACAGGATTCACTGCCTCATATGGATCACTGAAACAGCACTTAAGAAGGAAGCCTGAAATGAAGATTGTAGTATAAATAATATAACCACTGGATATTCAATCACAACTGAGGGCTTTGAGAAGTTGTGTGTTTTGTTGTTTGGGTTTTCTGAGTTTTGTTTTCTTGGGGTTTTTGTAACCTTAAGATAAGTAAATAAGCAACTGACACATTATAATCAGAAAATCAAACTCTCTACAATTAGAATTTGAAGTCGCATAGCATAGGAATCAAAAGAATTATTTTTTATAATCCCAGGGCAGGTGGATCAATTGAATTTGGTCTGACTTTCCGCATGGTTATGACTGAAATCATCAATTTAAACCTGCACCTAAGATTTGCTTGATCTGAAACCAGATTCCTGGGTAGTAAGAGAGTAAGCTGTAAAACAAAAACTTTTTGAATGTGAAATTTCAGAAAGAAATTTTATGATGCAAGTCATGGAAAAGGAGTCATTAGAAGGAGGAAAGTAGGGGAAAAAAACCCCACAAAATCCTAAAAAGAGAAGTTTATGTTTTTCAACACTAAATTTCAGAGCGTACGTGAACTTCAGAATGGATATTGATATTAATCAGAAAAATTCTTTGATGGACTGAATTACAGATGCGGTACATCCTCCTCCCCTGTTTTGTCCCCATGTTGTCCCCCATTCCTCCACCCCCCACGCCCCTGCATCAGGAACGACAGGAAAGATATTCAATACCACAGAATAGATTTGTCCTTCAATTAATGGACATCGATTCTTAGTGGAATTCAAGATATATACTCAAGATTAGATACAGCAGAAGGACAGTTTCATTAGTTAAATGCATTTTATCCTATATTTCAGAAGCATTAGGAAGAATTAAACAATTCTTTTCTGTGAGATTATTTGTCAGCTAAACTTCTACAGAACACGGCAAGTCACTTATCTTCATTTCTGCTGATACATGTTGTTAGCCATTTATTAGCATATCATTTCATTATGCTGAGATATGCTGACATGATTGAAAAGTCTGTGTCATTTCTGAGGGCCAACTATTCCCTATGTTGGAGATTATTTTCAGTAATTCTTTTTTGCTTTATTTTAATTCTTGGAACTTGCCACCTCAGCTATTTGTTGTAAGCAAGCACGGAGGGAGATTACCATTTGGTTTTGAAGTACACAGAACACTTACTTGCAAGATTAGGCACCTGATTACCAAATAAATGTTAACATAAGATATCTCACTCTGCAAATCATTGTATTTTGGTACCTGGCAATAACGACTTCTTATATTTCCATTATTTTTCAGATGATGCACAACTCTAGTGGTGGGAACATAACATATATCCAATATTCTCTCAGATACAACAGGAAAAAAATAATATTAAAAAAAAAAAAAGAAGTTTACCTGACCGTCCATCCCGTTGAAAATCCACATGGTACCATTCACCATCATTCACCTTCTTCTGCAAGGCTTTTATTTTTATAGTACCTGATCCCATGTCTAACAGCAGGTAGAGGTGGCCATCAAGCATCTCAATGGCAAAAAAGTCAACCTTCACCATCTGTGGGTGTTTGGCATCTTTTTGGTGCCTTGGTTTTCCATGACTGAAAAGAATCAGGCCATTTGGCTCAGTTGTACGAAAGTCAAATGATATTGAGCCTGTTTTCTTGGCATTCCACTTCGGCAAAGAGATGAAAGACTCTGGTGTTTCAAATGTTATTGGATCTAGGGTTGCAACATTCTCACATTTAAATGCTACAACCCCATGAATCTTCATTTTAGGATCTCCTTGCTTGGCAAGTCGAGATAACTCCAACCTGACATCGTTATTTTTATATACAACCTGCAAGCAAAGTAGAAAAGTTACTAAGAGGAACTTGACCATTTTAACCAAACAGATGTAATCCTGAATAGGCATATCATTTAAAAAATAATAATGATGGCATAGGAATATGATAATTTACATGCACACAAATTTAAATAATTATTTTCATTAACTAGTGATTTCATAATAATTTTCATAAAGCCAAACAAAGTTGCTCAAGAAGTATCCCTAGAGTTAATCCAAACAATCTGAAGGAATCCGCACAGAATTTACACCATCAGTTGTAAATTAGCATGCATAGCCTTGATTGCTTAAAAGCCTTCTTTGCACAGCCATTCTGTTACATTATAGAAGTATTAGATTTCTTCTTTCTCTAACCGTTTGTCACTGTCTTAACGCTTCTGTTCATGTCCAGAAAATGTACCAAGGTCAGATACTTTATAATTTAACATCTTTTCAGTTTGTCCTTGGAGCTGAGAAATAGTAGCATCCATGGCATTCATGAAGCTATAAAATAGGGAAACTAGCATCATACAGATCACATCAGATAAAAACAGGACAATCTTTGAGCTGGGTCAGTTGGATATAAAATAAAACCACTTACATATTTTCCCTGACTGAAGATTTTTCTGATAAAAATGAAATACAATATTGGTTTTATTCCTGTTTACCCCCACAGAAAATATTCTTGCTTCGAATAACATATTTACTGTGCTTGTCATGAGATAACCACGTCCCAGGGTTTTAGTCCTTATGTGTATATTCTGAAATTGCTCCTATTGCTGTGTTGTCCAGGGTACGAAGGCTGTTTAAATGAAGCTCCCCAATAGCAAAGCTGTGCATAAGTATTTAATCAATATTTTTAATTATTTAATAAATTATATACCACTGAAGGGTTGAATATGAACGCATGATCACAGAAGCTAAAACCTTACTCTGTTTCCAAGTCTAAGCCTACATTAGAAAGCAATTTTGAGGAACCACAACAGGTCAGCAAATCCACATGCTTTGTGCTGAGGATTCTTCATCTCTTGATTCTATACCATACAGGACTAGATCAAGTCTGACTCCTGATCCAGTGTTCCAACTCTACAATGTAGTCTGAAGCTGTTCAGGGAACCAGACACTGGTTTAGACATTACTTACCAGTAATCTAATAGAGATTAGAAAGTGCTTACAGTGTACTTAGGTTAGAAATTCTGGATTATTTTCCTCTGAAGCCTAGTTTGAACACAAATGAAAATGCAAACTCAATTGACACACAGGAAGTGGAAGAGATGGGGGATGCACTGTACAAGTGCATTACTGTTAGGAAAACAAAATACTAGTATACACACAGTCTAAGATGGCATACCCGGTAAGTGATAGCTGATATTGAAAACTGGTGTTTAAATGTAACAGGATACTAAAGAGATGATCAATAGATCAACAATTTTTATTGTAAGAACCATGTTCTTTCAAATCATAGTATTATCCACCCAGCATCCCAAGACACGGCAAAATTATACTACTGCATTAAAAATGTGTCTTAAAAGCTTAGAAGACTATATCTTAATTTTATTTCAGAGTTCAGTACAAATACTGTTGTTCCCACTGGAGCTGTGTCTCCAAAGAAAACAAATAAACCTCGCTGTAAATATTACGCTGACACAGAGCAGTAGATAATGTGTTGCCTTCTTTAAGCTAAGACATCAGAAGTGACTAGAATTGGACTAAATTATAACCTTAGGAAAAAAAAAATCAATATTTGCATTTAACAAATACTTCTGTAACACCTCAGAGATCTGAGATCACACAAAGGAATTTAGAGGAATACTGGAGAATAAGCATATGCAAGCAACCTCCCATTGGGATGACTTTCTGTCTTCAGAGTGAAGAAAGCCACAAGGCAGAAGAATGCAGCAAGAAGCCAGTAGCCTGGCAGGCAATACTACTTTGAGGTATCTGGTTTCATGAAAGATTTCTCTGACAAGAGGGATTTTGGACAGCTTCCACCTCATTTGAAGAAGTTACAGGGGGTAACCCTTCTGGAATAGGCTGAAAAGCATTAAACAGAGGCTAGAGGATATGATTAAAAAAAAAATTAAAAAAAAGAATAAATAGACTTCCATTATAATTAAATCAAGCTGTTGACAATAAAAGTATTTAAGGCAACAAAGAACATGAGGAGAAAATATTATTTAATTGCCTACTGACCAGAGGTAAGTACAACAATACAAATAAACGTACACAAATAATTTCTTGTTTATAGCTAAATTCAAATTGTCCATTGTTCATCGATATTAATGGAAGATGGTTGACTGAATAATAAAATTAGTAGTTAACAGTCATGTCAGAAAAACTGAGCAGACAAAAGGAGAGTTAAGCTTTCCTTGATGTCTAAACCAGCTCTATAGACTTTGAAGTCATTTGCCAGCTCAGAAACAATAATTTTTAATAAATATAGTTCAAGGACCTGATGGACAAGGAACAAACAGGATTACTGGCAATAATTTCCTCTAACTCATCACCAGGTCTTTAAGAAGCTTAATATATAACATACAAGGGAAAAATTGCTAAAGCACATTAGTAACAGTGGCAAATATTGGGAATTTAATACCACCAATATTAAAATATTTTTAGACTCCCCAAATATTTCCTATGACAATTTTTTCTTCCATATTCCACAATTAAAACTATGTGGTCACTGAGATGCGAACAATCGCATCTTATTGCTTTCACTGTGTGGAAACAGAACAAATTCTCTATTTATATTTTAGACTGTTTATGTTCTAAGTTTTAGGATGTTTATATTCTTTTAATCTTATGAAATTGAAAGTGAGGAGCTAAATTATCAAGGATAATTAGTAGTAAAACAGTAATATGTGAAGCTTAACTGGAAACCATAAATGAAAAGAATAGTAAACAATTAACTGAACACAGCTGGCACTCGGAAGACCATTTCCTGGCTTTATGCTGAGATTCTAACCCCTCTCCCTGTCCATGAAAGATGTATTCAGCCATGAGTGAAGCACAGCAAAAAGGAGAAAAAGTATGTTCACAAAAAATAGCAGTCATTAAATTTCAGGGAAATAACTGTACAGTAATGAACAATTCGACAACTAATATGTTTCATATCTCATTGAGGTATATGCTTCAGAATTGATAGCCTATAGGGTACAAATAATTTACTACTGATTTTCCAAAGAATCTGCCTGTTAATTCCCCCCCCCCCCCCCTTCTGAGTACATAAGGTCAAAAACGCTTTTAATAGGGCTTATATTATCCACTGCTATTTCCATCTCAGACATCTAACATGTTTTTTAGTGGCTAACTCCATACATTCTCCTTTCAATAAAGACATGGATCCACAGTAAGTCAAGTGAAGGTTCTTTACTCCCACACAAACTACCAGTCAGTATCCTTACATTTTGCTATGTGCCTTCCTACACATCTATTGGGTTGGCCCTGGTAATAACTCACTTGGTCTCACACAAGCAACTACAATATCATTTTCCTGCACACAAAACTACCAGCCCCCAGGGAAGTGTATCATGCTATTAAAAGCACCTTGAATTTGTCTTCTATTCAATGTATTCTTTCCTCTTAATATTAAGTAAGGTTCAAGACCTCAGTTTTTAAAATATACAATTATCATATTCTTGGAAAACACAAAAGGTCAACTCAACTCCCAAGAAAAAAGGAGCAGTTAGCAATTCCCTGCATTAACTTGCAACCAAGCTATCCAAAGCAAGGAATAAATTTCCAGGAGAGAAAGCACGGACCTATACATCATTTTACAATCCAGATATGAGCTCCTTTTGCTACCACCTGGGCCAACCACAGTGCAACAGAACTTAGTCATCACAGTGCTGAATCTTAACAAATAAATCAAACTAAGAAACAGCAAATACTAAACTTAAGCTCAGCACTCTCTTTAACATGGTCTGTGGTCATCTAGGAGCACAAGCAAAATTAATTCATGCTTCTCAAAGATACATCATATATTTAACTTATTGCAAGCGAGGGGCCTAATATGCAATGGCCTCTAGAAATATATTAAGAATTCGCTGCAGACCTTGCCTGTAGTCATAGTAGATGACTTCAAGAACAAAATAATGTAGCAGAGAAGCCAATGAAAGTATTAACATATTGGCAAACTACAAATGTATGAATGACTTTGAGAAAAAGTGAAGACAGGGAAACTACTGTTGATATTAGAGACTTATTCTAAATATAGAACAGTTCAAATATAAAATTAAAAAGTCAATATAAAAATATTAATATAAAAAACCCCATCTGTTCTTTCTACTGACTGTATCCCATGCAATTTAAAACCATGGAAGATGTGAAAGGATGTAGATTTCAACACTACTTTCAATTCAAAGTGCAGCCTTTTCCACATCAAAGATTCCTTTTTGTATTTTGTACACCAAATACTATGAATGAAGAAATGGCATTACTCTTAAATATTTCAGCATACTGACCAGCTCTGCTATCAAGAGCCTTTTGGTCACTGTGATTAAAAGCCTTTAAATTACTATGAAGCATTTCTCTCAAATTACTTTATACTATTAAAACCAAATATGATCCTTAAAGAGCTAATCCTAACTTTCAGCATCCAGGTTTTCTTGAGAGTCAAAGGAGGTGAGGAAAAAGTACTTTTCTAAATAAATTCAAATTAATGGATGAATCTGGCCTCTAAATCTGTTAAAAAGAAATAAAATCATATAAGTCTTTATGTTACCATAAAGCAGTATTTTCATGAAACTTGGATCACCTAGTGCAAACTATTGCAGTTATTTCTCTAAACCTAAGACTAGTATATAATCCAGAATGGTAGGTGCTGCTACCTTAGTTTTATGCTGCACGGTGAAGTCAGCAGACTTTAACTGACTGTCAGAATCTGCAGCAATAGGACTTACAGTAAGCAAAGCCTGAGGCAGTTTTATCAGCCTGTTTTAACAGCCACTAGAATTTCCATGCTCGTTGAGAACTATCTGGTGCATACAGCATCACATTCCCCAGAAATCAAAATGCTAAATTGACCACTGAGAGTTATCATGTAGTGGTTATTTTAGTATTTGCTGAATGGTTTTGAATAAATCTATGAATGTCAGCTTCTCACAGGCATTTGCTAATAAGCCTCAATTCATTTTTAAGGTCCAAAATTAAAATATCAAGGGACACAAACTACAGGCTATTTATGCAAAACTTAAGGAGCACTAGTTCAAATGTTTGCAATGGCATGTATTTCTGAACACAATGCGAAAGCACACAGTATGAATGACAACAGCTATTCAAGCCTCTAGGATCACTCTACTTTAAAAACCAGCTTTGTTTTCTGAAGACAGGGAATAGATTAGCAGGTATAATGAAAGCTCCATGGAAATAATTTATTTCTCCTCAAATGAATAGGTTTTAATTTTCCTGGGGTGGATGCGTGGGTGGGGGTAGTGTGGGCTATTTAGAATGGAGGTCATTTTGAGCACCAAAACAAAACTGGAATGTCTACAGAGTCCTACGGAATGGGAGGTAAGCCTCAAGACAGGGTTCCATGACATAGATAAACACCTGGAGAAAACAACAGCACATGCATTTTGCTGCATTATTTTAGATCAATTACTATGTTCTGGGAAACTGCTGTGCAAGTTTCAGATCAAAAAGAGGCTGGACTTAGTGGAATTAGAAGAAAAAGAAATCTCATATATAATCAACTTCAGTGCCACAAAGTCCATGGAATATACGTCTGGGAGTTTCACATTATCTTGCCTCTTCTTCCTGTCTGCTCTGAGCAACCAAACACATGGAGTTAAAACAGAAAACACTCAACTCTCCACACCAACTGTTAAAATTTTACTTGGCTCTTCCATGGTGAGAGAAGAGGAAAGAAACCCATGTGAAAGGCTATTGATTGTTCAAATTAAAGGAGCACTGAATACTGCTTAAGTTATCCAAAAGGAGAAAAAAGAATATTTAATGCTTAGAAACATAAAATAGCTTATATTAGGTCTCCCTCCTCTCAGGACAGGGGCTTCTAAAAATTATGAAATGGACTGCTTCAAGACTGACAAGGCTGTTTATATAGCATGATCAAATACTTTGTTCTACAGTTTATAGCTTTAGATAAAACAAGCATATTCTAAAATCAGACATACTTGCCACAGACTACTTTGTTCTACAAGGTAGAAAGAAAAGAATCATTAGAATAATATTTGCTATTAGAAGACAGGACCAGTAATCCAGGAACTTGGGTGGTTGCATCTGAATGCCTCACAGAGAACTTTTCTTCTTGCTTCTCTGTCAAATGAATACACATTTCCTCACAGGGTAGAAACTTGCATGAAGACTTAAGTTTGCATTACCAGCATCGGGTCTAGTAAAACTTCACCCAAAATCATATTTACACACATATTTCTTACCGCAGAGTCATCCCCCCACCCCTATTCATTTTAAGAAAAATGTCATCCACTATGACAAAGAGCATGATATGCAACTAGACAGTACAGAGCACATTGGTCATTCAAATTTAAAAATGAAATGTACCCAATCCTGTCAAAAGTTACACTCAATAAAAGCTGGACTTGAACAATCCAAGGTAAACATAAAAGTGTAATATAGTATGCCAGGATAACACAGCGTGTACTTTATGTCACACTGAATGGCTAACTAGAGACAATAAATTTGTGATGTTTATTGTTTCTGTAACTAAGCAACATGACATTTTCTGCACTCATCTTTCTTAATGCTACAGGATATTGCATGTCAGACGTTTTTAAAACTTCTGTTCGCAGAAAAAAGGTACAATGAACACAATTATACATTCTAATTAAATTTCTTAGTATATTCCCTCCAAATTCTAGGAAGGTAACAACAACAAAAAAATTATATGGGATTCCGCTATGAATTTAACAGCACATCTAAAGGTCTACCGTAGACTACCTGACAACCATCATTGTCTTACCCCAAGCTATGTTAAAAGAAAGCAGAGCAAACCCAGAACAACAAATACTTCACAATTTGACACAGGGAAGATACCTTATATACAGTTGTAGAAACTAATCCAGTACTAACAGAACCAGAGTAAAAGGTATATTATGAGCATTACAGGACAGTGTTTTGAGAAACTTTTTACTTGCCCTTCATTAGATGCACTGTGCAGTACTACAGAAATCACTTCATGCATCAGTCACCTATTTGCAGAATGAATACAGTAGTGAGAGCTGACCTTCTAGGCAAACCATGCTTTTCTGCTGGAGTTTCGAATGCTGATCTCAGAACTGTTTGTTTCTTTTTTCTCTCACTTTGACTACCTGAATAGAGACATCTGAAGTGGATGCCAGAGAATGTCTTTTTATGTTCTAAGTTACTGGCATATCATTTAATATGTTACATTAGCACAAATTAGAAAAAAAAACAACTAAACACTTTTTCCCTAACAACCTTGAAAATGGGATTGTTAAGTTTTTCACCCTGCTGTGGACACAAGTCTTTTGAAGATCTTTTTTCCCCCCTCTTCAATAGAGTATTTTGTTATTCTTTCTACGTCCTGCTGTCAGCTGTCCGACTGCTAAATGTTTCTGACTGTGGTTGCAATGCTTTCTATTTTTAAGAAATGGGTTCAAGTTTTCTTTCTGTGTTTTTTTTTTTGATTGGTTGGTTTTGTGTGTTTTGGTTGTTTGGTTTTTTTTTTGTTTGGGTTTGGTTTTTTTTTGCTGTTTTTTAAACTTCCCATGGCAAAGTCTCATAGAAATTTCTTGGCAACATCTAAATTGCAGACTTTAGGAGCAACTTTGTTCCATAGAAGCTCAATTGGCTCCCAAGTAGGACTAAAGCCTTTACCAACACAAGTCACAAAACAAAACCAAGAGGAACAAGAATCGCCAAAAGAAAACCAAAACGTATTATTTGTGTCAAAAGCAGCTTTGCATTAATACACTATACAAAGTCTAAGGAAGAAAACAAATTATATGCTACCTCCTATGACTGTTTGGGAAAAGGGTTACAGGAGACACAGTTCTTGTGTGGAATTTCAGCTTGTTCCTCC
The DNA here is from genome assembly GCA_013399075.1 of Chloroceryle aenea. Lineage (NCBI taxonomy): Eukaryota > Metazoa > Chordata > Aves > Coraciiformes > Cerylidae > Chloroceryle > Chloroceryle aenea. The sequence goes on along the minus strand of VWZY01005111.1, from coordinate 298,089 downwards.
CCCTTCTTTCACAATACATTAAATGTTACTAAGATTAGTTCTGTAGAAAAGTCAGAAACATGCCATTTCCCCCATTTTTTCCCATTCCTGTCCAAAATCAAGCACAGGAGCTCTCTAGGGACTGCAAGAAAGAGGCACTATAAACACAGTAATTACCATTACAGGATTAAAGCCTTATTTCTTCAGTGTAACATTAATTATATGCTTAATTTTTCCAATCATTACCACTTCAAGATTTAAATTCAAGATCAGAAAATATAGAAGTAAATTATGGGAAAAGGTAAAAATACTGTAAATGTAAAAATGAATGTTCTAAGCAATGTCTCAAGTACATCTGAAAGCAATGTGGCACATGTAATTAAAAAATAACTACCATTAATTAGACTAGGAGTCCTACGGGAAAAAGAAATGGAAGTGGTTACGAAAAAAGAGAAAAAGAAATGAGAAAGGCTGAAATGGACTCAACACAGAATCCCAGTTTAGGAGGTCAGTGATCTGAAGACAAACTGAAAAAAGGTGTTTTTTTTTAAAAAAATACCAATATACATAACCCTGAAAGTCTGAAAATATTTTAACATTTTTTTTTAATATTAAACACATTTGAAAATACATTTTAAAACAACTGTAGGCTCATTCAGCCTCATTAAATTAAATGCAGAACATCAATTCTGCATATCCTTTGGTAAATGGTCACTAGCTTTCCTTTATTCCTTCACCCTCTCCCATCAGTATATTAGTAGCTGCCAACTTACAGCTTTTAAGCTTACTACTTCTCCAGAATAATAAACACCCAACTGGCTTTTTCTTCCTGTTCTCTCTCTCTCTTGCATAGGGTACTCTTGCATCTCGCTGAATAGCTAACTCTTGGCTGTGGGTGTTTCTGGCTACTTTCTGTTTTGGACTCATCTGCTTCATTTCCTGGCTTGAAAGAACCTTCTGTTGCACTAAGGAGAAAATAGCCCTCCAATCGTAGACTGAAATGCCATGCTTATTGTATGAACTTGTGTGCAGCCTCAGTCTAGATAGCATCCTTCCCTTTCAGCTCTGTTAGTTATCTGTTCACTGAAGTCAACTACTTCTTTACAAACTACAGAAACTTTCATTCTACCATTATGGAAGCCAACACAGTACCTAGCTAGGTTAGTAGCTCTCTGATCTCTCTTTACAGTATTAATATAGTGACAGTTTATGCAGCTGTTGGCTACTGCCCTACTATGATAGGCAAATAGTTTTAAAACATCAAGTTCCCACCACTAACTACACTGCTAACTTTCCTTTCACTGGTGGAGTTATGGACACATATTCTGGAAGATGCCTAGGAAAAGTCTTCCCTATCTTCACCTGAAATTTCTTATCAATCCTTTTAATCCTTTTAACACATGCTATTTGCTTTCCAGTACTGCAGCTTCAGAAACCCTTTGCATCAATGTTTTGAAACAATCTTTACCTTCTCAGATACCTGTGACAAACGGAAGCTAAAGTTTCTGTGGTACTTTTGGATGCACAGTTATTACTGTAATTCCCACACAAGGTACATGGTATTGAGCTGTCACATGTTTTTCAGAGACAGCTTTTCCTTCATAATTTTTCAGTGATAAAGAGGCTACTCAAGGCTACTAGGCAGTGTGTTCCTTTGCACTCCATTCTGTGCTTACATTCTTTTTTTTGAACAACCTCCTTGAAAGGAGAGGGGAAAAAAAAGCAAGAGTACAGAGAAGAGGAAAAGAGGAGCTCTTCCCCCTGAAACACTGATCTGTGTAGTGCACAACAGGTATGGCTAAAAGCAATCCATACATTTTCAAGAAAATAATTAATTTAATTCATGGGGTATTTCTAAGGCATCACTTTTATATTTAAAGCACATTTAACCACAGGCTACCTATGGGCCATATTTCTGTTAATAACTTTTACTGAGGTTAAAGTTGTCCCTCAAAATTCTCTTGTCGAGCAAATAAAAATTAATTATCATCATTATAATGACAAGGAACAGGGATGTATTATTCGGTTTCCAAGATGTGGCATTGTCTTATTTTGAGAGAACAAAGCAAAGCATGCATACTTAAGTATGATATTTAAAGGGTCTGATTCTGCTGGATGACCTCCAAGCCTGAGCCTTGTGTCAGCTGAGAACTGGTGTCAGCATAGTGCTAAAGGAATTTCAGATAATAAAATTCCCTTTTGGGTATCAACTGAGTAAGACGCCATCAGCCTCAAGCAAAATCAATTCTTTTAACAGATAATCAGTAAAAAAAGTATACTACTACAACTTTTAGTAATATTTAAGAGCAGCTTGCTATCTAAAATGAACTACCAACATTTACCTTTACACAAGCTTTTGCTGTTTAAACTAATACATGTGAAAAAAATATAAAATTTCACTGTTCTGCAAATATTATAGATTTCCTAAAATATTTTTGCTTATGTAAGTTTGTCTGTCACAATGACTAGACCTCACAGTGTTTATTTGAAAATAGTTATGAAGAGTACTAATTCTTAGTCAAGGATATACAGTGCAATTAGGCATTTCTCACTTCCCCATGTCATTGTGTACATCAACTGAATGCCTCAGCAATATTCTGACATTTATTTTCATCTTTAAATGGTCTGGGTTGTCTTTTTTCATTTCAAATAAACACTTCTACTTGAATCTACCTTTTATATCAAGCATATTGTGAAATGTTTGGAAATATTACTTCAGAAAAAGGGAGGGGGGAATAGTCTTTTCCTTGAGCAAAAGTGTCAGACAAAAATGATTTTCTGACTATTTTTACTAAAGCATTGTATTGGGACTGCATATATGGCATGCACTGAATTATTAGTAATTTAAAACAAACAAACAAACAAAACCACAAAAACAAATACCCACAAACCCCAAACCAAGTAAAGGTTATACATGAAACCTAAAGAAAGGATTTAGGCAGCCACATCTGTGCTAGTAAGTATTGCTTGTGTTCATCTCAATACAACTCCATTCAAAAAAAATTATGCATAGTGTCATAGCATGCATTATGTTTGGAAAACTTTTGCCAAAATTATTTTCAAGATTCTACTCTCTGTAGTGGGGTCTTAGTCCCACAGAAGCCACTATTTACTGATAAGGACTGTGAGAAAGCCTATTGTATAAAGATTGATTCAGAATTAGTTATCCAGGTGTGGATGAAATCTAATAAATCTTTGATTCATTATGGAATAAAAGATAATAATGTAAAACTCAATATCTCAATATGGTATGAGACTCATGATTATTGTAGCCCACAAAGTCAACAGATGTTTGTTTTTCATAATTTTTAATTCATAACAGTCTGAAAAAGAAGTTGATTTGGAGATGGTATTTAGTAAGCAGAGAAAAAATACTGTGAAGTTAGACTAAATCCTACTGTGTTTACACATGTGATGTCAGCAGAAAACAGAAGGCATACCCTATCTGTTTGGAGTATTATCAGATTCGAGGTATAATTCAGTCTTTGGAACTGTTTGGCTTTCAAACAGGTGACTCATGAAGATGAAAGATACTAAAAGGCTAACAGGCAGCACGTTGCTTTCAGAAACTGTAACATTAATAATTTGCTCTTTTAAAACCTGACCTGTTCTTGCTATTTCCATTTATATTCAGTTCCTTTCTATAAAAAGTTCTTTCTGTATGTAAAAGTGACAGATTTAGTTCTCTAGAAAAAAAATTAAAAAGGGGATAGTGTTCAAAGCGTACATGGGGATATTCAGTACGTGCAACCACCTGTACAAGACCTCAACCCAATGCTCAAGCAGTGGTTTGAAAATATGGCCCTCTGACTAGAATCCAGGTGGATTTATAAAAGAAAAGCTAATAATGGAATAGATGCATGTAACAACACTATGTAATTTTTTTAGTTCTCGGGGAAAAAAAAAAGGAAAAATTAAAACAAGTTCTGGATTAATCAGGTTAAAATTATTTCCAAATTAAACTGTAACAAAACTGTTTGAACAGGTGTTCCCTTTCTACCACTGCAAATTGTTTCATATCTGATTCAAGTTTTGAACTGTCTTTCAAAAACTGCAAGAATATTTAAAAACAATTCAGTACAAATGAAGATGATGAGGATTGTAATTTTAAAATTTTTTTTTTTTTTTTTTCTCCTGAAGTTCATTTTGACACAATGTAGCTGACCTTGGAAAATGCAAAACTTATGACCAGTTACCCACTGAATGCACTCTTTATAGGCATAACCTTATTATTTGCAATTTTGAAGGTATCTGAGCTGTATAAAAAATAAAAGGCAAAAAAAAACCCACCACCAACAAAAACACTTCTTAAATCAAATAGAGTTCTCATTTGATACCAAAATAAGCATAGGGGTTTTTTAGACTATTTTCATATCTAGAGCTGCAAATACCTGGAAAACTGACTATGGTTTTTTGAATTAAAGAATATACCCATTGGAATATACTAGCACACTAAGATATTTACATAATTTACTTAGCAAATGCTTTGTTTTTAAACATCCATTTTAATAGATTCTCAATGTGTTAAATATATACTAAATATATATTTTTATTAAAAACTAGAGAGACTATCAACCTGAATTTCATACAAACATATTGACACAATTGTGAAAAAGTCAACCAGCAGCTGTATTTTTGGTTTGACAATTAGATGATACCAGGATTGGCTCAGTAACGACATATAGATTTTCATAATTTTACAAATCTTCCTTGGTAAAATGTTTTAAAGCATATATTTAATCACTAACATATGAAAAGTAAAGTAGTAATTCTTGACTCATTATCCTGTCCTAGATGTCCAAGCTTAGAAAACATGCACTATCTAGATCACAGACAAGCCTCTCAGTCCTCAATAGCAATTCAGCATAGGAAATTGCCTGGAATAAGTCTTGGTAAGTGAACAGCTATTTGTTTCATGGTTTGTTAATTTTTTTAAATGTTTTGGGTTTTTTGGCGGGCGTGGTTTGTTGGTTTCTTTCCCCTTATACAACTGTACTAAATTTATAGTGCAAACCCTGTATTTTAAGTAACTGGATGTTTTAACTCATGTGTTAAAACCTGTCTAAATTTTAAAAAGAGATGTAGAATTCCATTTTCTAAACAAATATTAAATTCCAAAGTTATGTTCTTAAAGTCTAATATTAGAATACACTACTTTCTGAAAGAAATATAATGAGCACTATTTAATTTTCATTGTGGGCTGTTTTTTTGATTTGGAGGGTATTTTTTTGGTTTGCTTGTTTGGGTTTATTTTTGTTTTGGGGGTGGGGGAAACATAAAGATCCCTCAAATTCTTTATTTATACTTTTATTTTTATTATTATTATTAACTAACAATCACATGAAGGGGCCTGGGAGGGAGGGGGGTTATTCAGCTTCAAAATCCTATCCAATCCTGCAAGCAACCCCTGATATTACATTTCTTCCAAAACATTAATCAGAGGGGAAAAAAAAAACCAAACATTTACTTTCACTATTAGAATCCTGAGAAAACAAAGAAATTACAGCTGCAAGAACAAATCATCTGTAGCAATAACAACAATTATAGTTAACCTGTTTTCTACTGAACAAATGAAAGTAGTAGATTTTGGTTGCTTTTAATAGATTCAGCTGCTCTGCATCTGATAGATCCAGAAAAAGTAGGCTAGTAAGTGACACGTCACAAACACAGACGTAATTTTACTCCTGTGAGCCATCTCCCACCTTGGAAGGCTTTTATTTGGTTTTAAAGTAGTAATCAGTATATTCAGAATAAAGGATTCACTTGAATACATGCCTTAATTCTTCATGGACAAAGTGTATGCTGGTTTACAGGCTTTCAAAAATTGCCTAAATAAAGCTAATAAAAGAAACTTTATTATAAGGGTTTTTTTGTTTAGGTGGTTTTTTTGTTGTTGTTGTTGTTTTTTGTTTGGTTGGTTGGTTTTTTCATCTATTGATATGGAAACAGGCTATATAAAGCCAGGGGAAATCTGACTGCTTCATACTGTATATATGGACAAAAACATCATTCAGATGGACAACTTAGGTATGAACTTAAATGCAAAGTTTACAACCAGCACAATTCAGTGCTATTTTACAGTAATGAAAAGTTTTCTGTTCAGCTTGGTGAAGTTTTCATATGTTCCTAAAAGCAAATATGAGTCTCAACTGAAAAAGCACAGAACAGACCAGCCAACTGCTGGAGTTTTTACAGAAACTGAAGTCTTGTACTACCAGTGGTAATGAGTACATCCTGTAAGCAGAGGTTGTAAGAACCTAGAAGTTGACATCTAAGTGTTCCTACTGGCCAATTTCACCAAAAAAAAAGGATTTGTTTTGATATAGAAATATGTTTTCTCAGAACTTTGTTGTTACCTATTAGCATAACACATCACCCAATAGCTGTCAGTAATACAAGGTATTACTAATTAATGTGGAAGAGATGCCAGAGACATAGTCCAAATACTTGCTACAGTTTTGCATTAAATGATCTTATAAAGATTAATATTTCCAGTAAGAGGAAGAGAATCTTGATTAAAGAAATTGAGAATGGAGGCAGCAAAAATCCAAACACATTGCTTTCAACGTTTGCAGCTTTGTAATGTCCAGAACAATGACATTTCAAAAATTTCTGTGATTCTGAAGGAACAATACTCAACAATGTCTTCCTGACAGGTTCTTGCAGATTTTGTCAGTTTATTGGCTGGCTCTTGAAATCCGATCTGCACTTTACCATCTTTATTTGCCTTATCCCACACAGATCAAAATATTTAATTTTTATTAAATATAGTGGTTGACAAAAAAAGTATTTTCTTTTCAAACACTCTTTGAGCAGCTTTTATTTTATCTTGCATATTTCTATTTTAATCCTGATGTTGCTGAGTTATGCTGAATATTTAATTTATGCTAACATGTCATTTATTTTTTCCCCTCATCTATATAGGTATGAATATTTATGAACACAGTAGTAGCTGACCTGCACCTTGTATCGTCTGAAAAACATGCACACTGGGCACATGGGATGAGAAGGGAGGAAGAATAAAATTTTGTTTTCCAACTTTTGAACACAAAATAGGCGCTATCCATAAGAATTGCCTCAATGAAAAAGAATGTGCTTTTCCTTATGGTAATTATTTTAAGCATCCCATCTATAGGCTCAGGAAACTCTCTCAGTTATTTCCAGGTTCTGGCATCTCTGCATGGGCATACTAAAAAGAAGAGAGGGAAACAGAACATGGAAACAAATAGGCACACAGTCACAGTGATTAATCAATGGTGTTGCTCAAATCCACATCAAGGGACCAAAACATCTCCATAGGAACTTTTAGTTTCTTCCTTTTAAGTATTTCTTGAAAATAAAAGGATTCATAGATTATCAATAACTCAGTGCACATCACTTCCAAACTCCACAGCAAGAGACATACATCAGAAGTTTATGAATACCAAGAATGAAATAGGTGTCCTTCCTGAGGCTATTTCAAAAGGTAAATATTCAGAACATCTTATGCACTGGAGAAGAATTAGTTCTTGGAAAACTCCACAGCCTCCTTCAATTGGTTCCAGCTTGTGCCTATGCAAAGTATACAAAAGACCTTAAGAGATACTGTTAATATCTGGGAGAGACAGCACATTTTCCTGAAGGTCAGGTCCTTTAAGGAAGTATACTCCTAAAACCTTGTATGCTTATTTCCTTTGGATCTTTTAAGGTCTACATTTTTAAGTCAGTATTAGTACACAGAACACTTACAAATCTTGAATGAAGAAATAAATAGATTAGGAGTAAAGGATGAAATCCAGGTCACAGGGTCTAAAAACTTCCAGAATTCTCTCCCCAAACACAGCCCTTGCCAGAACACATCTTACATTCTTCACACTCTCCTATTTTCACATCCACTTTAAAACAGTCTATTTCTCAAAAGTGTAATGAATAATGCACATAAAATACTATTATGGGATATTGATTTACTAAGTTTGTGATGAACACAAACTCGCTATGATCCACTGAGTAGGATATCTGTGGAGTGTCAGAACTTCTTTCAATAAGCAAAAATCTGTAACATAGGTCTAAATGATTCACAGAAATGACTTGTAGCAAATGTAAGTCTTTTAGCACTGCTCTCTAAGAACATGTTTCCCCACAGAATAGCTTTTGCTTCTTTACACATTTTACACTGAAGTATCTCGGTGAAGACTGAGACAGGGCTTTTACCAATACCTCTGGGAAAGTGCTCCACTACATAATCTATTCTCACTGTCAATCATTTTTTCCTAATACTCAATCTGAATTTTCACTTTAGTAATATCATCACATTACTCCCCTTGTGCTTCTGTGCTTTAGCATTTATACTCCTCAAATATTTATAGTTATTGTTAAGGAGGAAACCAGACATTTTCCCTCAGCATATCAGTTTCTGTGCCTGAATGCTGTCAGTCTCCCTTGGAATGCTGTATTTCTTTGCACATTCCAAATAACTGTCAAAGAAATTACTATTTGCCGTTGCTGGAAAAAATAACCCATACAGAAAACTCCTTCTCTCACTCCCCCCCAACCTCCCTCCTGAATAACACTCAAGTCTACTGCCGTTATGTTATCAGAAGGGGTTTATGGAACTAAGCTTACCAGTTAAGGAAAGTAGCCTATTNGAAACCCCTCATATATAATAATTTTGGATACTTGGTCCTAACCAAAAATTATTACTAACAAACACAACTGTATTAGCAAAACACAACTTATAATGAAAGTGTCCTGAAGGTCAGGTATGTTATGATGATCTTTCCATTCTGATTTCAAATGCTTCAGAACAGATGCCTTTAAAAGGCACAGAATCTTTCTTTCCCTCTGTCTCCTTTCCTCATTATTGCCTCAACTTCATCAGGGGCCTAAACACAGAAAACCATATCCTGCACCTTTCACACTTCAGAGATCATTGTCTATCATGATACAGTTACCTCATTACACAAACTTAAATTCCTTTATGATAAGCAACACTTTTTCCTCTTCTAGCCTTTGTTCAATTTGCTTTTTATAGTCCAGGTTGGCAGGGACTTCAGAAGATGGTATGGCTTAATCTTTAACGTGATAGTGAGCCTAGGTGAGATTACCTAGTATTCCAACTGCATCTCGAAAACCTCCACCAACAGGGACTCCACCATTCCCTGGGGATGTTGTTCCAGTGATTGATTGTTCTCATTGTACAAAATTCCTTACATCAAAACAAAACCTCTCCTGGTAAAACTTGCATCTATTGCTCCTTGGCTTCTCCACGTTGTTCCTTGTGAGTAAAGAGCCTCAGTCCTCTCTGTAGCCACACTTTAAGTACTAGAATACTATGATGAGGTCCCTGTCCAAGCCTTCTCTTCTCCAGGGGAAAAAGATCTATCAGTCTTTCATAGTGCAAATCCTCCACAACTATTTTGAATTTTGCAGACCAGAACAGGGGACAGTACTCCAAGTGTGGCCTGACAAGTGCTGAGTGGGATGATCACTACTTCTACTATTAATATCCTTGTAGATGCAGCCCATGATCCAGTTTGCCTTTACTGCTGCAGTGGTGCACTACTGATGATTGGAGTCTATCAGGACCCCCCCATCTCTTTCAGCAAGGCTGCTCCCCAGACACACAGAAACCAGCCTGTACTGGGCTCTTTGCTTATGTCATCCTACGTGCAGGACTTTACATGAAGATTCATACCATTCTAGCTAGCCTACACTTTCAGCCTGTCCAAGTCTCTGCAAGATGCCTCTCCCTTCTGATTATGTCCATATCACCACCCAGTTCACTGTCATCAGCAAACGTAGTGAGGGTGCTTTCAATGACATCATCTAGATCATTTATGAAGATGTTGCTCGGTATCAATCCCTGGGGGACCCCACCTGCAACATGCTGCCAGCCTGAGTAAAAAACATCAATTACCATCTATTTGTTGGCCAGTTTCCTACCCATCTTACAGACCACCCACCCAATCTGTCTTTCCAGTTTCTCTAGAAGACTGTGGGAACAGCATCCAAGGATTTGCTGCAGCACAGGTAAACAATATACACTGTTTTGTTGCAGAAAGTAATCAGTTCCTTCATTTCTGTTCTGCTTTCTGTACATTCCTATCCACCTCATTCAGGTTAATATTTCTTTATATAAACTTCTGAAACTTTTAAATCATTCCTGTAAAAAGTGTTTTGAAGATTACACATTTATTTACCTCCTACATTCATCACTGTCATGTTTGGTTTCATGTTTCTGGTTCTTATACCCCCACACAGTTGAAGAGTTTTATGATTCTTGAGCTGAGATTAAACTTTGAGTTTGAGCTTTCCCATTAAAGCTGCTTTAAATACTGACCTTTCATATAATGTACCTTCAGGATGACTGAGGTATTCCAAAGGTTCATCTATTTCTAACCAAGATCTCATTTTTAAAACCTGTGAAAAACCACACTTTGTCATTCTATCAAAGTACACTGATATTCCTTCTGGATTTTAACACTTTTTTCACTGCTTTTTACTCATCACAGTTATTTTCCATTTATCCTGAAACTTATAACTTTGCATTCCTTACTAGCATAATATAATTCATAAATTGCATTCCTTACTAACATGAACCCACTTTTTGGCCACTACTGATCTATTTCTCCTATTTTTCCCCTTTTCACTCACTTCCTTTCCTATCTGCAAGAAACAGACTCAGGATGTTTCTTCTAGGATGCTTTGCTATCCATTTAGTGCATCTGACTCCCCTGCAATTTATGAATTTCCTATTAATTTGCTGAAGGTGCTATTCAAAAGAGATGTAGATAGTACAATAAAAAATCTCCTGTGAGTATCCTTTGATACAAAGTATATCCAGAAGAGAGAACACCTTCAGTACCACTTGAAATATGCCTGTGTTAGTGTCTTTCTTTGTGGTACTTCATGGGAAAATTGAGTAGTGTCCTCGCATTGTAAGTGCGAGCCCCTTTACTTGTTCCATTTCCATTTGTCCTGTATAAGTTGTCATACTAATTTATACTAATGTCTGTTAAAAAAATTACCTCATTAAGTTCATCTCAGCCCACTAATGGAGTCCACATATACTTTCATCAGAAACTCACTCTTTCTGGGCATTTTCTGTGTGTGCAGCAATGGTGCTTCATGGATCTTACCACTTTTTTCAGAATATCTCCACCTTCACACTTTTACTGCAACAGTTAATGTATTTGTCAAGTTAACTGAATTAAGTAACACTTCCCATATTGTATATTTCTTGGCTTCTTTAAGAACTACTTAAGAAACAACACAGGACTAGAATTCGGGAAGCAAGTAACAAACATACTCACAAGTTTTCATATTCATAGAATTAATTTATATTAATTTATTTACTCCAATTAAGCTGAAAGATCTCAAAGTGCTATAGATGAACAAGAAATAATTGTGCCATTGAAGACGGGATTTTTTTGGAGGGGGAAGTTGGTGGTGTTATTATGTTGTTGTTTGTTTGGTGTTTTGGTTTTGTTTATTTTTGTTTGTTTGTGGTTGTGTGTTTTGGGTTTGGTTTTTTTTGCTTGTCTGTTTGTTTTGGTTTTGTGCGTGTATTTTTTGTTTGGTTGGGGTTTTTTTAAGGTAGTACAGTAAAAAACAGCACAGTGACTGCTGTATTTGAGAAAAATTACTTCAGCTAAACCCAGTGACCTATTTTTTACAGGAAGCTATGTTAGGTTATCAGCATTCCTTGGAAACTGTGATAGTTTTGATTAATAGAAGATTACAGAATAGGGACAAACTTACAGACTGAGTGTCAAACTTGTGGTTAAGTTAAATACAGATATAAATGGGTCAACATAACTACAGATGTCACCACACTTGCTTAATGTTAGCTGAATAAATCACTGCTACCTACACAGAACCCCTGCATTCTTCTGCCAGTTACAAGATAAGCTGCTGCTTCATAATATCTGTGGCTTCAGTCATCCAAGGAATTCATAGCATTTTGCAACCTGAAATTATCCTTGCGTATGAAAAAGAAGAAAAAGAGCCATAGAGAATTGAGTATAACAAAGCCTCACATCAGGAAACAGACTGCATCCAACATTCTGCAAAGGCACAAAACTTGCCCATGAGTGCCTTCCACACCAACATAATTACATATGTAAATTTCAAGGACAGTGTCCAGACATGCAGGTTTGAGACTCCTCATGACCATAATGTCTCCTTAAACATAAGCACCTCATTTATGAACCACAAAAGAGACAATGTTTAGTTGAGATGCTCTTTGAATTCACTGTGATGAAGGCAGCTTTGATTCTGCATTGCTGAGATCAGTGGAAGTTTCTCCATTTTTCTGAGTGGAGTAGTGGCAGAGTCAACCCCAATAAAAAAAAATCAAGTAATGCATTACAGAAATAATGTAAATAATATAATTTATACTAATGGAAGGCAGACAGATGATACAAGTCATGTTACTTTTATCAATAACAATGAATTATTCCTGGTCTTATAACCACAGAGCCTCTGCCTGTCCTCCACTAAAGCTCAGTCTACCAGCCATCAATCAAATTTTCTTGCAAAGGATTTACTCATGTTAATACTAGATTCCCACATTTGTAACCAACCCACCTATGAACTATGAGAGATATACAGATTTCTTTTTTTTAATATGCAATAGGAGAAGCACTCTTTGAAAATCTAATATTCTTTAATCAGACTTTCTGAAGTCTTCCTGATTGATTCTTGCATGTGACTGGATGGACACAATGTAAGCAGGAAACAGTGAAAACTACTCGATGCTAACATTCCACAGGTTCTGTAAAGGCCTGTAACTGAAAGACCGAAAGGATAGGGGGACGTTGGGTTGTTTTTTTTTTTTGTTTTCCATAGGCAAACTATATCCCATAACCTTTCACCTTTAAAATGTAAGTGACTATACAAACACTAACGCATGTAGAGACCTTTCATTCTATACTATCACACCCCTTGGAGAAAGTGCTGAGTAAGAAACTAAAATAGGACACGCTATTTACAGATCTATAGCAAAGCCTCTGTGCATTTGCTTTTTCACTACATTAAATACATCTATGGAATTACAAAAAAAAATAGTTATACAGAGCAAGAATAAAGTTCTCTTGCTACTGTTTTTCATCTGTGTTGGAAAAAACAACCACAATCCATTACAACAAATGGTTATAGACAATAAAACAGGAGTTAACAAATACAGTTGGAGTAGTTCCACTCCCAATAAAACAACACAGCAGAAAGTGAACAACTGATTTTTAGAGAACATCTACCTAGTCTTGAGAGAACTCTTTTTCATCCATTTGCAATGCTTTAGCTCTTTCCACTGCATATTGAAAACAAATACACATATAGTCAGGTGTTTGATAACCAGAATCAATATTTTTCTAGTACCATCTCTGGTATATAGCAGCTTACTAACAAATAAACTGCATCAAAACCTCAGTTCTTGCTGGGGCATAAGTCTTTTGGAAGAGACTACTACTATAGCAAAACAGCTATCACATCAGGTCATACTGCACATTATCAGTACAAACTTTGCTATTTCCTGTAAAGCATGTATATTCCAGACTTGCATACTGTCCTGGTTTGGGTGAAAACAGAACTAATTCTGTTCGGTGATTTTACTTTTCAGTTCAGTACTTCTAACTAACAGCACTTTCTGAAGTTAGGACCATGTGTTTACAGACAGTGTCTGCTGCCAGCAGTGATAACAGCCCATGGTTAGAGTTATTACCAAGAACTGGTGTGCAGACCAAGGCCACTGCTGGACGGTGTGTACCACACAGGGGGGTGCAGAAAAGAAAAAGACTGCACCTAGGAAGGAGAGGACAGGACAGGTGACCCCCAACTGACCAATGAGTTATTCCAGCCCATAGATGGCATATTCGGTAGCAAACAGAGGGATAAAGAAGANCCTTATTCCTTTTCTCTTCCCCTTTGGGGAGGGAGGGGAGTTAACAGAGAGCGTCTGTTAGGTCTAAGGGTCTGCCCTGACCCTAAACCTCGACACATACAAAGCATCCTCTATTTAAATAAAATTGTTAGTAATTATAAATGGTGATCTTATTTCTTTCTATAGTATTTGTATAGGGATAACAACATTTGTTTAAAACTAACTCTATGACCATTACCCAGATATCAAGAGTGATAATAAAACTCAGGAGGTCTAGTGTTCATATCAGAAGGATGACAGATTCAGTTGTACATCTACTCTGCATTTTGGACTATACCTTGTAACTTCTATGACAGTAATACATAGTCTAAACACCTACAACTGATCTTTTTTTAAAGTAAATATTAAATAATTATACTGTATATAGTTATGCATGTACATGGAACTCTTACAAACACTTTCTATTCTGGTCTATTTTTATGATTTTTTTTTTTATAAGCTCTGACATTTCTTTCGAAAATTGCTCTTGCATTAAGCTTTATAAATCCATGAGAGAAAACCCTAGAAGTGGACAATTCATTTGTCATTGGTCCATATCTAACCAGCTATAAAGCATTAATCATTTGAAACTTAGACTGCTAAACTAGTAATTGAACAAACTTTCCACAGGCCCAACTCCATGCCACAGCTAAAAGATCAGCAGCGACAGCTTGCAGCAACAATGCCTGTAAGTTAATACTTTTGTAGGATGAATTCAGGAAGGAAAAAACAACACCAAAGTCAAGTCAGCAATGCTGAACTACTTCCCTATGCCATATTCTTCCTCACAAAGCCTCAAATTTCTCCTCCTTTCTCCTGCAGGTATTATATGGGAGTGGAATTCCCCAGACATTGAGAATAGAATAAGAATTCAAGCTAAAACTGAAGGACAATGAATAGTTTGTGCTGAAAGCCAAATTTCTTGGTATATTCTTTTGAATATTCTACAGAAGCTTCTCCTGCAGCACTGGTAACAGCCTTTTACTGCTGCCAGCTATGCCTCTGAACCAACAGCAGGGAATGACCAAGTAATGATGCACAATTACAGTACGTTGTTGAGAGGAATGATCTGTTACATTTTCACAGAATGCAATTTTTCTCACTTGTTTTCAAATATAAACAAAACAAATTATTAAGAATGTTACATCAAAGACAACAAGAAAAAAATGTTATATCAGAAAATTTTGTTTAGGTTACCAAAAGAAATAACCCCAAGTTGGGAAATTCAATGAGAAATTTAGTTTCTAAAGTAAGCTTTTTGTTGCCATCCAACAAATGAAGTTGTCTTTTACAACTGTCACAAATATATATTCATCCACTACACAGCTTGGAGTTAGATGAGAAACTGGTAAATTTGGCAGCTCATCTTCAGAGGTCTACTTTTCCATCTTCAATAAAGTTGCTTTTCATGAAAATGATTAGTGATATTAGTAGCATAGTTTGTGCGAAATATTAAATAATTACAGCATACAGGACATTTAAGGACATAATCCCTACTACTCATTTGTGTATACAATTTATGGCATTGGATGGATATATAACAGGATAGATATCTATCTGAAAGGCAACTCTAATGTAGTCTGAGAAACATTAACTGAGTTCTGTCTATGTGACTATAATATTAGTTTTGCATAATTAGCTACTGTTATGCTTTGCATATATATCTAAGGAGAGCCATATGGTCATCAGATGAAGGTGTTATTGACAAAAATGTCACTGCTATGAAAAAGAACTGCCATGCTGTATTCTCTGTCCGTAAAAACTTGAACTACTTAACATTTGTTAATTTTTCAGGACGTGTTTGCAAATGTGCTCTTCACATAAACTTATGATGAATGAAAAGAAACATCTTTAAATCGTATTATGATACTCAAGCTGTCTTCACTGAAATAAACAACTCTATTGATTAAACTACATCTTTCTCTCCCTTCTAAATAGATATACAGTGAAATCATAACTACGACACCTTTAGAACAAATTATTGCCAAAACTTAGAAGTTTGAACAGGAAAGCATTCAGGTATTATTTCACTGTCTGCTGATAAAGCTTTTATTTCTCCCCCTCCAAGTAAGGAAGCCTTATGCTACACATAAATTTCATTTCAAGAATGTTGAAAAGCAGAATAATATGGCAGAGGACCCTCTCTTTTGTTAACTTAAATCAGGAGTTACCCTGTGAAAGACAGAGTTTCACTGACACAAACCTAATTTTTATTAGTTACTACTTGCATTTTAGTATCACACTTATTATTCATTAGCTATGGATACAAATTTTATTAAAAAGCTTCAGACTAGATCCTCACATCTATTCCACTATATATTTAACGTTAATGAACTTTTTGTCGCTGGGTACACTGAAACCAATGAAGCACAATATATAGTTCCAATTAACAAAGGCGTTTTTTTCCCTTTTATCATGGTAAAAAAAATGCTTCCAGTGTACTAGTTTTCCCTGTCAAATAAATATTGCTGAAAAACACAGACACTCTTCATAGCACAACTCCCTCTTAAAAGTTGCTTAAAATCAGCTTAGATTTCACTCTATTAACTATGGAACAACGTAAAATGCACAAAACCCCCCAACTCTGAACATTTTAAATAAAACTATCCCTGGTGTCGTATCTGCTCTATATGCCAAATTACTTTATCAGCAAATTCATAATTAATACATTCATCATCTGTAAAGCACAAATCCCATGTAGCTCTCTGCATTCTTTATGAATCAGACCTGTGTCACCTTTCTAATCAATCTGATCTGCACAATAAGTTGAATGATGATAAACTGACCACAAAAAAAAAAAGAATACTAAACTCAGTGTCTCAGAATATATGAATTTCTTTATAAGACAATAAAATATGCTAGAAGGTTTTTTTAAAGGATTAGTAACATCTGTAGAGTACAAACTAAAACACTTCCATATTTTCTCGTGGTTTATAATGAGTAAGAAAGCATTAAGTAGATTTCACTATCATCTTTAAGGTTAAATTTATCAAGGAAAGCTAATTTGTATGCCATCCCTATACAGAACTACTCTCTCCTAAATAGTGACTTTTCTTTGTAAAAGTACATATTTCATATTTTTGCTAGGTTTTTTTAATATATTTAAAATTCACACAATGTGTACTTCAACTTAATCTGATCAAAAAAAACCCAACTGCTTTTATTTGTTATGCAGAATAAAATTACCATATTTCAAGTTATGCGATATTTTAACAGGCATCTTCATGAAATGCCTCAAGAAAACTGTATTTCAGGTAGTTCTAGTCCAAGTTGCTTCTAAAGAAACACAATTTTCAGACACGATCCATGAGTTACCTTGTTCCTCACCCTCACTAAGCTGCATGACATTAAAGGCATCTGATATAAAATACAGGTGCCGTGGTTCAGACAAAAAAAATGACCATAAGAACCACTGCATTAGTTCCATCTTTCATAATCTCAGTGATACTTCAATGTCACTCTAGATTAAAAATATTTTAGATCAAAACCTTTCACTGGAAAATGCTTTGACAGCAGAAGAAATTGAAGAGGTAAGTACAAATAAGCAAGAGATAAAAAAAACATACAAAGCAGTAAGAAACCAGCACAGAAATACAAGACAAGATAAGATCTTTAGGCAGGACAATCTTCTTGTCAAGTCTATAGACTACCACAGCAAAAGCTAACTCTCAGAAAAGAGAGGAACAAGAGAGAGATATAGCTCAAAAATGAGAAGAAGCAACATCTCATGATCAATTATTTCCACCAACATTTCCAGTAGATGTACCAATAACTGATCCATAAGTCACTTTCACAGATGGAGAGGGGCACAGACTGTAAGACAGCCAGCTTTTCTGAATGCTAGCTTTTGAATTCTAAAATCTTGTGATTCATATAATCCCTGCACAATGACAGCAAATTAGTTCACAGATAAATGTGTGTAGTTCCATACCTTGGAACCATTTCCACTTATAACCTCACAAATCCACAGATCACATGGGTAAAGAAAAACTGCTACCATGTAAATATACTCCAGGAAGCAAATAGCTATTACAGAAAAATTATTGTCAGAATTTGTCTTCTTTTAGAAGGAAAAATATAACATAGCTAACTTTCCTAAAATGCTAAGTAAACAATGAAAAATATTAAAGTACAGGAACAACAGAAATTAAATTCTTAGGTATGGCTTGTAACTATTTTCTACATAAATAGCAAGAGCATATATAAAAACAGTATGATATGTTCTGAAGAATACATACCTGTGATGTTTTGTCCATTCAAAAATATTAACACAAATAGGAAATATTTTTTTAAAAACTCAGACTAAAATTTTAACATGAATTCCACAGGAATCGCCTATCATTCTAACCATCAGTTGTTCCTGTGACATCATCAGGAATGTAGT
>VWZY01005111.1:265336-279814 GCA_013399075.1 Chloroceryle aenea | reverse complement strand
TAGTATAATCTTTTTTAAAAACATTGCTTTGATTCTGGGAAGTCAGACAAACCCTCAGATTTACTTTGTATGCATTTGGGTGTTCAAAATTTAACAGTAGAAGCCTGAAAATCTTTTCACAGATGAAAAAAAAACCACAATAACACACAGAGACTCAAAAAGAAACAAAATCCTTCTTTACAGTCTAAAAACTTTCTTCAATGTTTATTCAATAGGGTCAGAAAGAGCAAGTCAGTCTAAGAGGAAAAAATAAAAACACACACCAAAAAAACAAACAAACAAAACCCCCAATCAAACAAGCAAAAAAAAAACCCAAAAAACCACAAAACAAAACACAACAAACCACACCACAAAAAAACCCACCACAACAATACTGAAAACCCCTTTGGTTCAAGATCCAAACAGAAATCAGTGTCATTACTTCAGTAAATGGAACCTACCATTCACAGGTGTATTTTATTCTTCTTCTATAGCACCTTCTGACACCTTTCAACAGCCAAGGAAAAAGACTCTAGAAACACATTAGTCACACAGAAAAATGACCCCGTTCTCTTCCAATACCAATTCAGAAGGCTGATGCCATCCATTTCAATGGGTGAAATCTCAGTGTGACATATAAGACTACACGAATTAAAAATGTTGAAATAGTGATAATTTTTGAATATCATAGTTGATCCTCCCACCTCAATTCCAGAATTAGTGGGCAAAAGGGAGTAGAACAAACAAGCTTTAGAAGTTTATTTTACCTCTGAGAGGGGTTTGAGGGTTATAAATTACAGATTCTGAACACTCTTTATTAACAGAACTAAACACAAATTGCAACAGTTTCAAAGATTGTAATGAACCTACATTACCTACAGTGAACAAAGGAGAATGGAAAAAGGATATTAGCAGGGACTATTACAAAACTGGAACTTGAAGAAAATGCAGACCATATGGTTTCAATATATCAAGTTAGATAAAATTTTAAGATATTAACTTTTACGTTCACCTATTATTTGGGAATGTTCCCACTGAAATGTACAGTGTTCTGCCTGTTCTTGTCACCAACACACTCCATAGTATCACCTGTATAATTCTGAAATGATGGACATTTCTTACACTATCCCAGTGTAGATTTACTAGGCCAATGTCACTTTGCTTACATTTAACTTGAGGGTCCATTTATTATTGACTTTATAATTGTTCATTGAGCCATTTATCTGACAGAAATCCAGTGGTTTTGCTTGGCACATTTCCTCTTCAATAGTAAAAAAGCATAAATAATCAGAGGCAAATGTGGGCATGCGATAATATTATTGTTCTAGTTCCCAGGAGTACAAACAGAAATAATTCAAAAATAAAAGAGTTAAGATGTTAATTTAACAGGACTGAAGGTGCTGATGAATGTATCCAAGTGACCTCAGACCAGCTGAATCTATTTGTAAATTTAGCAGAGTGTTGTCTGGGAAAATTAAACTAGCATTAAAAAAAATAATTATGCAAAGATCTCTATTTGGAATAAAATAGATTATGATTTTATTTCAAATATGTGTTTAAAACTTATCTACTTAGTAACTGTAAAAATAAAATCCCAAGAGAAGGAATTTTGTATTTAACCTTATTAGAGTATTCAGCCAGGTGGTAAAAGATATACAAAGCTCCGTTTGCATGTCTGTTCAGTCAGATCAGAGGTGCTCAGTATTTCGTACAACTGATTTCTAATTGAGTAAATATAGAGGTTATATGCAAATCTTAAAGATCCATTTTATTTCTTCATCCAAGACTAAGATGGAACTTGAAATAGTCTAACTATATCAGACAGCATATTAGCTGTTCAAATGTGGTCCAATACTCTTGCAACAGGAGGAATGCAAGGCAGAATAACATGAATAAAAACGACATTGCACAGAAATAAATATTTCACATCTCCATATCATGTCTAACAAAGATGTAAATGAGATGCCTGACAGCTAGTAGTTTTCATTCACTAACACTAAGCAATTTCATAGGGATTTCCAATCACAGCTAGGTATGGTGAGCAGAAGCAAAGTAGAGTTCTATATTTATGTCAACGAAACATGGAGATACCTTTATTTCCATTCAGGTTATTTTTTGTTGTGAATATTAATATTTCATTTTAACATGTGGAATTATTTCATTAAATGGGGCCTGCTTGTAACAAGTGCTGTTCTTTTGCTCTCCAACAGTCATTCCTGATGATAAAACCAGAAAAATCACAAGACCATTAATAATTTTATCTATCAAGAAGCATTTCACATACACAGTGTTATTTCTTTTCTAGTTCATAGGTGGAGAAAATGCACCACCCCTAACAAGCAGATACTATTGTAGGCATCTTAAGGCCTGAAAAAGCTTTCCCAGTATGTTAACCACTCAATCACCTCAAGTCAGAACATTTTGTATGCAACTATTTACAGCTAGCCAAGAGAGAAATAATAGAGGAGGGTGAGTCTTACAGCTTAATACATGAAAGTCACCAGGCAATAGACAGAACCAGTCCTGAATCAAAATTTCTCTGTCTTCAAGATTTCGGCCATTAGATGTGCTTTTTTTCTAGCACTACTATATTAGCTTAGCAAATCTAATTTCCACACAGCACCATGGCTTCAGCAGGACAGACAGGCAGTCCCCTCTGCAAAGAATAAGGTGGTGCTGACTATACTCACCCGAAAAAGTATAACAGAAATTTTATGCTCCTGAAGAACCAAACACTGTCTCCATGTTCTTAACACAGTATCACAGTTTCTGCCTATGCTTTATAAGAAGTGCCTATCACTAATCTGTGAAAAACTAGCTTGTATGTCAAAGCCTACTGAATCACAGCTTTGGGAGCAGGAGAATGAAGGCATACAAAGTTTCTTAATTTCAGTCAAATGTGCACATCAAGTACATAAGAAGTTCTTCACACAAGTCAGAATTCAGATCTAAGCATCGAAACTTGCGTAATCACTCAGGAAAACAAACAAACAAACAACTTTATAGAACTTAAGTCAACTTCCAACATCTCTAGGCACCTTAATGGACAGAAACCTGAAGCTTTCAGGATTACGAGTTTGTACTTCAGTAGGACTTAATTAACTACCACATTTTAAATATATTTGTAACAGGATTAAGGCTGTTATGAATGAAATACAAAGTAAAATGTGTGAGAACACAGCAGCAAAACTACCAGAACAAGAATTAAAAGAACAGCCTGTACAGTTAATAAAGAATACTGTGAAACTGCTCCCAGCATACCATTCCCAGCTGCAACACTGAGAAAAAGCTGGTTTTGTCAAGACAGAAATGCCTGTGCTCAGACAGGAGCACTACACAGACCACCTTTCAGCAGAAGACTGCAATCTAACAGCAGGAGAATGGTGACACAGTTGCAGTGGTACCACAAGTGCCATTCATTTTTCTGCTTGCCAAAGTAGAGATGTTGCTCACATACCTTTCAAACAGAAAAAAGGTAGGGGTTGCAGCTCATTGTTTAAGAGTTACAGAGACTAAAGTAAGAAAAACTCTAAAGCAGAAGTACCATTCCACCCTAACAACAGATGACTTACGAGTACAAAGAATCAGTCCAAAAAGTAGTTTGCTATTGCCAGAAAAGGGAACCCAAGACATGTAGCAAGTACTTCACATCCAGCATCCCCCTCAGTCTTTGCACTGAACAGTTAAAATCCAGGCCAGATCGCTCTGAAGTTCTGATTAATAATTTGATGACAGTGAGTGAGTGAATTAAATCTGTTAGAGTACAAGTATGACCTGAGAAAATAATTTATTTAGATATTTTGTTTAAATAAATATTCACTGTCCCCTCTCTCAAACACTTGCATAGTTTTGTTTAAATACTTGAGCTCCTTTAAAAGTTTTGACTACAAGCTAGCAAAGGCCTAGGATAAGTCTATAACAGTAGAACTCCAATGTTTTAAACAGAAGCTAAATGGTTCTTCTAAATTAGCTAGCAGCTCTGTATTTCACTGAAATAGAACAGAAATCAAGAAAATTAAAATGTGATAATAGAACATTCAAATGCAAAAATCCATATTCCACTAGCAGTAACATATTTTGTGATTTAAAGTTTTGAATCAGGCCTTCTCTCCGTTTCCCTCTGTTTGAAATATATATTGCTTTTAAATAAGTAGATTTTGATAAGCATTATTACAGAAAGAAGCACCATTATACACAAAAATCTGTTATTTATGAATTTATATTGTGCCCCAAGTACCTTGGATGAGTGGTAGAGACTAGAGATGGAAAATATAATTCCTGAGATCATTAGAACAGGAATTCTGTAATTCCCTTTCTCTTTTGACACATTCATTATTATGATGATTGCAAAGGTCTGATAAAGGGAATACAATACAATACCAGGTTTGGACAATGTTAGCAGAGGACATTAAATAAATGGAAATTATTGCAAAACAAGAATAGCCTTGTAGGAGAAGTTAAGATATGAATTATTTTAGGGGAAAAATCAAGTAAAACTAACTGTAATCATAAGAAAAAGCTTTGAAGGCCAAGGTATAAAACTTAATTTATAAAACTTAAGCTATAAAACTAATGACACAAGTAAAGATGTTTGCACACAGCTCTGTCTACAAGCAGAGAATTTATAGAACACATTAGCATTTAAGGATGTAGCTGTAAACACCAGCAATGAATTCAAGGAGCAGCAGGCATTTTCATAGTGCTGGGAGTGGAGAGGGCATAAAGGCAAGCTGGCTGTGCAGGTCACTGAGATTAATATTAAGTACCACACATCCTTTAAGCCAAGCACTAAATCTCACAATTTAGCAAGCCCTCACGTGCTTGTGGTTAATAGTTTAAGTTGTTGGAGTGTAGTATTTCAACAGTCTGCTTACAACTATTTCTTTTTCTCATCAGTATAGATGGTGCCACCCTACATTGTATTTTGGATAGATGCTATTAAACAGTAACCTTAAGTTAATATAATTACATTAAACCTTTAATAAGAGATTTTTTTTATAAATCTATTATCACTATAAATGAAAGTGAATCTACGTCCTTACTTACTGTTCCATATGTATGCAGAGACGTTAAATGTCAGAATATGACAGATATTTGAAAGCATGGTGTAAAAATGCACAAGAGCATAAAAATCTAGAGCCACAGTTCCTGACATTCTTGAGACTCCAAAGAATGCCCAAAAGGTGTACTGTCATATACAGAGATGATTTACATTTGTCTGTACCTAAAAGACTATCAGAGAGCCAAGATCAAAGATATGCAGCTAATTTGATAAATGAAGGACTGATATGTGCCTTTTACAGCTCATAGAACTAGTCATAATGACTGTAAAAAGAAACGTTTAATTTACTAGCATTCCCTAATTTTTCCTACATTTTCTTGGGGGTTGTCATTTCTTTCAAGTAATACTCATAACAATCAAGAAAACTTGTTTTCAAAAGCATCCTCCCCAGTTGTCATTTGTCTTTAAACATGTTTATGAATAAAAAAGTGCTCTAAATTACCATATAACCACTCATTAAATCCAGAATGTTCTTTAGCAAAATAATATTTCAAAGCATGTTTTCATTATAGGCAAACAAATTACAGAAGTGCCATAACACCAAAACATGACCTTTTCAAAAAAGATGGATGAATTGAGAAATACCTTCCCCTACTTCCACATTTACTTCATACAGCTTCTCCAGATGAAGCAAGAACATTTTCCAACTGCATAAGCACAATTGTGTCTGTCTTCTCACTACAACTTTTTTTTAATTCTGTACCAGTGACTTCTTTCTGAAAATGTTATTGATATCATCTGAATAAAGACCTCCTGACTTTCAGTAATGAAGTTACTAGTTGAATGAGTATCTTTACAGAGACATCTCCATCACAGTATTAGTAAAACTTAGCATTTTATCTGTTTTTCTCCTTGAACACTGAAATCATTCCTTACACAGTAACACATCAGCTTCCCTGGTTGTTTTAGCAACATAAGAGTTATTAATCTGTTGTCTCTCAATCTGGGTCTACTGAGACACTCAGGAGATACCTAAGCAAACGTTTGCCAGACATTTCCAAGGAGTCAGCTTGCAACAAATACTAAATACTACAATTCAGATATCACATCTTTCCAGAGACCATATGTTTTTCATATGCAAAATAAATATCTGAGAGTAGAAAGAAAATACAAAAGTGAGAAACAAAATTAGTAAGGTAAAAATTGCATGGAAAAAAGGAGCAAGATTAATAATTTATGGGAAACAAAAAGAAACAGTATACCACACAAGGCAGTACAGATGCAGAAATTGTCATTTTGGATGCAGATGGAGGATGTCAGAATTAGAGCAGATGTAGAGAGCTGATGATATCAAATTTGCATTAGAATTCGAGCATAAGTTGTTTTTTTTCAGAAGTACAAGCTGTTTTCAGTGTGAAAAGCAGGCAATAACCATAAAATTTTTTTTAAAAGTCCCAAATTTAAAAACAATACCAAGTCCATTCAAAAGAGAAAAATAAAAGAGGAAGTTAGAAAATGACAGGTATAATGCTTATACTCTTATTTGAAAACATGCATCTTCACTGATCTTTAAATATTACAAGAGAAAAATTTCCTCCAGATAAGTAGCTGCATTGAACGTACAACATTAAAAAATAGTTTTAGCCAACAAGAATGGGAAATTTTATATTGCTTTGAGGTATTCTACTCAGCGTTTGAAAATTATTTCAACATTTTAGCCTTTCTAGTTAGAAAGAAAGCTTCCTAAAATGTTCTGCTCTGTCAGAACTTTCCACTGGTTTTGATAAAGCTTTCTTCTGCTCAGCTTTAGGCAGTTCTATTCCACCTTTCAGAAATCGTTTCTTCCATCAAACAAAAAAACACTAATTTTCATCAAGAGCTGCTCTGGAGGGATCCAGAAGAGAGTGTTTCGATCCAGAAGAGAGTGTTTCAATACCTACATGCATAGTATAACTAAGCACAGTAATGACATGCAAGCTACAGTAATTTAGAAAAGCAGAAAAGACATTCAGAGAAGAGATGACTATTCAGTCGCTGTGTCCTGACAATTCTAAACACACAAGATCAGCCCCGGTTAGTGCTTACAATAGAGGTTTTCCTCTATTTACTCACTCCTACATAACTGGTAAAAAGGGGTGGAAAGGCAAAGATGTGACAAGAGCCACATCACTTATTTCCCTGCCGCTGATTACCTATTGAAACATATCTTGATTTTACCATTTAGACTCAGGCTTTGTCCTCTTAAGACCTGGAGAAGGTCAAACATAAGATTTATGTAAAAGTCTTTGTATTCTGAGTGGTGATACACAACTTGAAAGAAACTATTTTGGGTTTCAGGTCTGCACAGGGTATTCTAGCTTTCACTGCTTCACCAAATCAAAACTTCCCACTCAACTAAACATAAGTAATGAAAAATTTTGGTTTTAAATGAATACAAGTGATACACATTGCAATTAACTTTTAAAACGGCCAATAAGCTGATAGCCTTCATAAACAAGATAAATGTGACACCTGACTTCCAGATTTGAAATATTTAAGAAACCTGCACATATACATTTTAATAATGCCAGGTAATAGTGCTATCACTTATCACCCTCCCAGCAGTCATGGAACTATGTATCTCACAGCTACAGTATATCATGTAGCTAAAAATTGGCAAAGATTTTACTTGCAACCTTTAGTTACATTTAGTTAGCCAGGCAACTTTGTTATCTAGTTAACTACAGTAAATTTTTTTCTGTGCCCAGCTGATGACACCCATTGATCAAAAGCTTTTGAAGATGCAGCGAGAGCACTGGTTTTTGGCAGCTTTCGAGAATTTCGAACCCTCAGAGCATCACACATTATTTACAACCGGTAATAGGGAAAAAATATTTAAATATATTTGAAGGCTACTACAGTAACCTAATTAAATTAGGTCAACACTGTTTTTTTTCCATGTCATCATTCTTTAAACTCAAAGTACCTCTCATCGATTCATAGAATCATAAAATCGTTTGGGTTGTAAGGTACCTTAAAGATCATCTAGTTCCAACGCTTTTACCATGGTCAGGTCAACCACTAGAAAAGGTCTGCTCACAGCTCCATCCAACCTGGCCATGAAGACTTTCACAGCCTCTCTGGACAACATGTTCCAGTGCCTTATCACACTCACAATGAAGAGCTACTTCCTTTTATCTTGTCTAAATCTATCCTCTTTCAGTTTAAAGCCATTGCCCCTTGCCCTATCACTACATGACCTTGTAAAAAGTCCCTCTCCAGCTACTAAACAGCTGCTGCTATAAGGTCTCCCTAGAGACTTCTCTTCTCCAGGCTGAATAACCCCAACTCTCTCATCCTGCCCCTGTAAGGGAAGTGTTCCAGACCTCTGATCTTCAGAGGACTTGCTTCAACAGGTCCATGTCCTTCTTATGTTGTGGGCCACAAAGCTGGGCACAGTACTCCAGGTGCGGTCTCACCAGAACAGAGGGGCAGAATTACCTTCTTTGACAGACACAGTTTTCTGGGCTACAAGTGCACATTGCTATGTCATGTTGAGCTTCTTATCAACCAACACCCTCAGGTCCTTCTCCTCAGGGTTGCTCTCAATCCATGCTCTGCCCAGCTGGTATATGTTCTTAAGATTGCCTCAACCCATGTGCTGGACCTTCCACTTGGCCTTGTTGAACTTCATAGGCCCACCTATCCAAGTCTGTCCACATCCCTCTGAATGGCATCCTTTCCCTCCAGGTGTCAACCACACCACACAGCTTGGTGTGGTCAGATTTTCTGAGGGTGCACTGAACATGTCATTGAAAATGGTACGTAGTTCTGGTCCCCATACTGACCCCTGAGGAACACCACTTGTCACTGGTCTCCACTCAGACAACAAGCCATTGACCACAACTCTAAGTGTGACCATCCAGCCAATTCCTTATCCACCAAGTGGTCTATCTATCAAATCCATGTCTCTCCAATTTAGAGACAATTTTGTGCCCTTGTTTTCAATGTGCCTTCACACAGTTTCCCAGAGGACCCACTCCATAACCCTGCTGGGCACAGAGGTGAGAATGACTGTTCCTGAGGTCTTTCTCTTTTTTCTTTTTAAAAATGAGGGTTATGTTTCCCCTTTTTTCTGGTCTGTGGGAGCTTCACCAGACTGACATGACTTTTCAAATATGATGGATAGTGACTTAGCCACTTCATCTGCCAGTTCCCTCAGGACCCACAGACCTCAGAAGGTCCATGAACTTGTGCATCTTCAAGTTCCTTAGATGGTCTGAAAATGGCTGATCTCCTACAATGTGAGGTTCTTCATTCTGCCAGTCCCTTCCTTTGCCTTCTGCAACATGCCCAATATGTCTAGAGCACTTCCCAGTGAAGACTGAGGAAAAAAAGTTGAGTACCTTGGCCTTCTCCAAGTCTCTTGTTTCTTTTCAGAGGGTCCACATTTTCCCTAGTGTTCCCATTATCACCATTATCACTAACATATCGATAGAAGCTTTTATTGTTGACAACCCTGGACAGATTTAATTTTATCAGGGAGTTAGCTTTCCTAACCTGATCCCTGTCAGCTCAGAATTTTTTTCTGTATTTTTCCCAAGCTACATGTCCTTGTTTCCACCATCTGTAGTATTCCTTTTTGTGTTAGAGTTAGACCAGAAGCTCCTTGCAGGCCTCTTGGTAATTTTGGATGACTTTGTCTTTGTTGGAATGCATTGCTTCTTAGCTTGGGAGAAGTGATCCTTGAATATTAGCAATCTTTCTTGGGCCCCTCTTCCTTCCAGGGCCTTATCCTATTGTACTCTACCAAGCAGTGGCCTGAAGAGGCCTCTCCTGCTCTTCAGATGTCCAGGGTAGAAAGCTTGCTGTGCATCTTACTGCCCTAAGGATCTCGGACTTCATATTCATTGCAGCCAAGGCTGCCCTTGAGGTTCCCCAGCAGCCCCTCCTTGTTGGTGAGAACAAGGTCTAGCAGATCACCTCTTCTCATTGGCTACTCTGTCACTTGGAGAAGGAAAGTTATCACCATCACATTCCAGGAACCTCTTGGATTGCTTATGCTCTGCTGTGCTGTTCCTTCCACAGGTATCAGGGTGGTTGAAGTACCAGGGCTTGTCAATGTGAGGCTGCTCCTATCTGTCTACAGAGGGCCTCATCCACTTGGTCTTCCTGGTTATGTGGCCTTTAGCAGACCTCTGTTGTAATGTCACAATTCTCACAATAACACATATGTTTATCTCCTCTGCCTCTGTCCACCAGTGTGAAAAAACAGAAAAAGTAATCCATAAAAAGGCTCCAAGCCATAAGGGAGTTTGTACCTTCAAAGTTTAATATCCTAGATTATCTAAGCAAAGCTTTAGTGGAATACTGTTATTTTTAGACTAGATTTAATTTTCTGTATCCAGAAATAAAACTCCCAATCTCCAACACATTTGCCACCATCATTCTTATTTTCTGGTAATGCCAGAAGGCCAAAGTCATAATGGACTTATCTAAAAAAAAAAAAAAAAAATGCATCTCTGCAGCGAGGAGTTTAGAGTTTGCTCCTTATGTCTTTACTGTGTCAGTAAAGTGACTTTGGCACAGCACAAACTACGAAATGTAGAATTAGTAATGTTCTAGACTCATATCCAATCTCAGAAAAAAAAAAAAAAAGACTTACTGCAGATTCTGCAACTCTGCCAACACCACGGCAATTCTTGATAGCATGTGGTCTTGTTACATTGCTGAAGAAGCAAAGCCAAACACTTCAGTCTTGCATTTTGCTTGACTTTCAAAAATTTGTCAGCATGGATCACAGGAAAACAGACTTCCCTGAGAACCACTGCTAACTTCCACATAGAAACATCTATTTCATTTTGCAATAGTTATCTGTATTACTGTCCCCAGTACAAATAAGTGGAAGTAAATGCTTAATTTGCATATATTCAGACCATTAAAAGAACATTTAGCAGATTGTTTACAATGTAGTTAAGTTTTAGGAGTACACTCCTGGCAACATGAAGGAAAAAACAGCATAAATCTTGTAAAATGCTACATTCCTCATTCTAGAAAATGGATAATTCAAGTCCTGAAATGTCTTAGAATGCTGTTTTTCAGCAAATTATTAAGTTTTATTAAGTGGATTAGTAGATTTTAAAAAACCAAACAAAAAACAACCAACCAAATGAGTAACATACACCCACATCCTAAACATGTCCTACAGATAAAATCTTATTTCAGACATGATCTTATCAAAAAGCTGTCTTATTGGTCATATCATACCTAAAAAGGGGATATATTGAAAAGACTCCAAAAGATATTCATGCTAGAGCAAGATAGGTCTTAATAATTCATACGTTATCCAAGTGGTGACGGATTGAAGCAAACTAAAGGAAAAAGTTTGAAGAATTAATTAAAAACTAGATATTTTGCATATGAAAGTGAGAACAATATTAGACATTACAGGATGAAAGAAAATGCTTTACAATACTGGTTGAAAATGACTTAAATGAACAGAATTTTTTTTTTATATGTAAATACCACCACATATAAATAAAAGTACAGACAACAGAAAAGAATATTGCACTCTAAAATACAGATTTCAGATTCTAATATATCATTTTCTCAGATCTCACTCTGTGGTGGTGTTGCTGTCAGAGGAAATGAAGGCAGGATGATTTTCCTGGAAAGATCCTTCAGTTTCCCAGACCAGAGTCCTCCAAAGAAATCCATTCACCTTTCCATTCACTAGGACAAATCTTTCCTCTTCAAACTCAGTTAGAACTATACATCCCTTACAATCCCATTATAGACTCCCAAAATTTGAATTCTCCCATCTTTCTAGTACATGCTCCAAACTCACTCATCAACCACTTGCTCTCTATTCACTGTATCTCTCTCCTCCTTTTTCTATGTCCCTCTAGTGCTTAATCCTATATTCCCTACTTGAGTCTTGCTCCAACGTTCTGAACTGAAAGCAAAGTTACAATATTCCACATGGTGAGGTGACAAAGTAACAATTACCTTTGGCAGCTCCCAAAACAGTCACAACTCTGCTGCTTTCACCAAAGTCTTTGTAGTGATACATCTACAACTTTGGTTTAGGTGAAAGTTTGGGAAATTATGATATTGATGGCTTATAGCCCAAATATTACGTAGTTTGGGTAGAATTGTAGATTGGTTTTGCCTTGAATTTGGAAGTATTGAACCAACACAACCCATCAATATATAGTGAAGTCAATGCAACTGAGTGTTTATTTACTGTAAAGATAAACAGTTGACCAAGAGGTCTCACATTCACGTATCAAGTTCTTTAGGAACAATTTGCACATAACATAGATGATGCATTGTCAGATGCGTACAAAATCCTCAAATGTTCTCCAGACATACTTTCTGTGTAGAAAAAAAAATCTGAAGGCAAATCTGGATACATGAGAGATAAAGCTTAACACAATCTGTATGTGGCTATCAGTTTTGTGTACTATAGAGTACAAAGTGTACCTTTTGTCTATATATATCAGTTAAGAACACATTTTATATTGACATGTTAGACAAGCTCACAGTAAGCAAGTAGCTTATCTAGACAATTCATTGGTGTGGTGATGAGCATGAGGGGGTGGGTTGGTTGTGGGTGTTTGGGGTTGGTGGTTTTGTTTAGTTGGTTTTGGGTGGGGGTTTTTTGTGTGTTTTTTGGTTGTTTTGTGTTTGGGGTTTTTGTTTGTTTTGTTTTTGTGCTTTTTGTTTGTTTTGAGATTATTAATTGTGCTAGTTGAAATACTAGGGTTTTAGAATAACAAATAACATTTTAAAGTTGGTCTTTTAAATTACTGACATTAGCCTATAAATACTTTCTGTTACAAGTAATGCTAAATATGTGCAAGATTGCAGGATAGGTGCTTTATTTAGTTTTGTTTAGCACTGAGCTAGAAAACAGATTCTACAGTGAATCCAATTGGATATCACTTTCTCGAGCATCAAGTAAGCAAGCAGAAGGCCAAAAATAACAATAAAAGGCTTCAGTTTGGAGTGCATTCTGTTAGTCTTGTTCCTGAAATGCCATTTTCTTCCATGTCACTTATGACTACTAGAATCAGTTGAGACCTTGCACAGAATATTAAAAAATAAATAATAATTTTAGACCAACTTCACACTAATTCAGGAAGGTGTGCTTCCTTAGATTTTTTTTCTGTATTTGCAATGAAATCATATAGAGAATACATGTAGTATTTTCAATATAGTAACAAACATTTCAGGTTGAGTGTTGAAAAAAGGTCAGGTCTAAGCAGTTTGAAGTATCTTAAGTAGTAGTGGCATTGTTCTAACCACCAACAGAATCTTGAAAGTATAATGAACAATTTGATCAACATGTTGCTATTTGAATGTTAAGGATACATTACTCTTGGAAGCAGTTAAAAACCCAAAATGTGTTTAAAAATTAAAGGAAAAAAGCAGGACATCTGAACACACACAGAGGATGAAAGAATTCCCTACTGGGAGAAAACCACGTTTTTTCAAAGCAAGTCTAGAGAATGAGTAAACTAAGTCTGAAAACTAAGAAAAATCAAGGGCAGGACAAGAATATTTGAAGGAAAGGGGAAAAATTGTTTTGTGGATTTGTCTAAATTTTCTAGTATGAAATCTGTCAATCTAAACCAAATTGTTTGAAATCTAAGAATTTGTTATAATTATGAAGTTGCAGTTTACTCTTTTATTCTGCCTTCTCAGTAGTTTCTCATTCCTGAACAACTATGTAGAAAAAACTTGTCTACTAAAAGCTCTTCTTTGAGATTGTACTTTGCAATCCTTCTCCTCCTATTTCAATTTATTGCATACCTTAGCACAAGCAATTTTTACTCAAAGGAAATAGTTCAGATGAAGTCAAGGAATGTAAATCCACTAGTTTTTCTAAGTGTAAAATCAGCACCTTTGTAACAGGAGCTTCTATCAGGAAAGATGGTTGTGAAAGTTCCAGATTCAACATGATCTGAGCTATCAGACAAATATTCTACATCTGTTTTTCGGACAAAAACCAGAAACAGCAAGCTAAGTGTAATACAAGCAACATTAGTATTAGTGTTCAAATAGCCTGCTATATTTAGACATTTGTGAGTTTTAAGTAGAGTAGAAATAGCACCATTAAGGTTCCTAAGGCTTTCATTATAATCTTTTGACCGTGTTATAAATGTTGAAAACAAACATCAACTACCGAAGATGAATATATTTTGAAAGCTTGCTCTGTAAAGAAGCAGCCTACAATAAAGAGGAATAATGAAGATAATTTGACAACATTCTACATAAAGCAATTAGGAAATGTTTAACAGCTACAGATTAAAGAGACCTTAATTTTTAATAGCAATCTAAACACAGGATCCAAAAAGAACCTTTTACCTGTAGGTTCTGTATCTGCACAAGAGATTCTCATGACAAATCTAAGGGTCCCAGAAGTGATTTTTAACAAAGATACTATTACTCCTGAATAATCTCAGAGTACCAAATGCTTAAAAGTCTGACATGAGCTACCTGCTCAGAACTGA
>VWZY01005111.1:257836-260336 GCA_013399075.1 Chloroceryle aenea | reverse complement strand
TAAAAAGAGAAAAATAGATAAAACATTTATTTTAATTCAAGAGTTGCAATTCAGTTAGACTAACTCATATCCTATGGAAAGTTATCAGCCTTGACTAATGCAAGACTGCAAGGGCAGACAGTGTATTGGAGAAACACCCAGGTGATACCCACAATCTTTACAATATCTGACTGATACCATCTCAGACAGCTGCTTGCCCTGTTACTTTCTAGATATGCCCCTGCTCAAGTATAGCAGGAATATCACTCCTTGTGCAAATAAAATGCTATTCAAATGCCTACTAAACATCCAATGTCACACTGTGCAACTTTCAAATCATCAAGCATTTACTCATACAAAGTCAGTTATTCTTGTATCCATTGTACTGTTACCTGACGCAGATTCCTGGTTACTTTCACATCATGCCAGGCATTGTCATTAAATTTCCCATTCACAGGTTCCACCAGTGCTTCAAAGGCCCCTGAGCCCAAATTAATGACCAAGGAGACAGCTCCATTTTTCAGTGCCAGATTGACATAATCAGCCGATTTTCCTGTGTGAAGCATCAGTCCATTCCTCTGAAGTGTTTTAAACGACAGAGTTATTTCATCACTGCTACTCTGTATGGGATTCTGAGATAAATCATAGCAGAAGTATTCTGATCCCTTGAACGTTGCAATATATTCTTCTTTTCCTAACAAACAAAACGAGAGAAACAAACAAGTAAGTTTTGTTTGTTAAAAGCAATATGAAATTATTTTCATAGCTAATTCAACTGTTTTACTATAAGCACTGTATCAAAGAGTAATTTATTCAAAACAAGAAAAAAGATAACTAAGACTTACTGTGAACACATTTTAAACTATTTTCTTACAGAATTTTTATGGGCTTGATTAAACTGAGAAAATATTTTGCATTGGCAATTGTGTCGTTTAAGCAGTGTGATCTAGAACATATCTAAACACATAACATTTAGGAGAAAGTGTAAAGCAAAGCATTATTCCAGTCAAACCCCAGA
Source organism: Chloroceryle aenea (assembly GCA_013399075.1). Lineage (NCBI taxonomy): Eukaryota > Metazoa > Chordata > Aves > Coraciiformes > Cerylidae > Chloroceryle > Chloroceryle aenea. The sequence continues at coordinate 259,339 of VWZY01005111.1, read as the reverse complement.
TTTTTCATTTCAAACTCTCACTAAAATCATGGCATCTCAAAAACAATCAATAACTTTGATACTTCCAAGTGCTTTGACCTACAGTCTTCAACAAACCAAAACTACAAACCACTAATCTAAGAGTACCTCATTCAAATCTGCACAAGCACCACACTGGAGAGCAAGTTAACATGCATCAGAAACAAAATAGTTTTAGTTTTTGGTTTGTTTTGTTTTTTTTTTTTTTCCAGGATGTACATTTGCTAGCTAGTATATGCCATAGAGATTGTTTTTTTAGTTCATCCTGAGGTAACTATGAAACACAAATAGCAGAATTCTCATCAGAAAAGCAAATATAGCATATACGTAGATTATGCTTGTCCCTTAAATCCTACAGATGAACATATACTAACTTTACACCACATGCATACAGGGTTTAGAGCTATATTAAGTCAAGTTTTTTGTTTAGAGAGTAGGTGCTAGTAAAAATTCAATGAAACCCCATATTTATTACTGCATTGTAAGGATGAAGGTATGAAAACCTTGTGAATAAACTCAGTCTCTGGAACACAGCTACATACATTAGTCTATGATACCATCAGCACAAAACCCAAGCATATGTATAAAGGTATAGATAAGGGAAATAACAAATATGAATTTAAAAGAGACCAGTGAATGCCAAAACATGAAAAAGCAGATATGAGAAGACATGTTTTTCCCTAGTATCTGCTGAAAACATCTCTCAAAACACAAAGAAAACCAAATAAAAATCCCCAGTCTCCAGTTTCAGATTAAGCAATGTTCCTCCATTACAACAAGCAGTTGACCACACTCAGCACACAGATTGCTTCCTGTATCAACCACTCATCATACACAACAAAGCAGCAGTAGGAGTTCAGCATCATCATAATGTGCTACATCCTAACCAGACTTCTACAGAATTTTAATAGCTAGATAGGCAGTACCTCCACAGACAAACTAAATCACCTTTCTGGAGGGAAACTCATAAACAGATAGTTGGGTTTATGACAGTGATTCATGGTGAGAAAAGCTCAAAAACAACTACTGTCTTCACCCTCCCTATTTCAGAAAGAGAGTCTAGAGGGTTTTTTTCTAACAGAGAATTCCATTCTGGAAAAATTACATTTTGAGGTGTTTGACTAATGCTTACTACAAAGAGAAAAGTAGTTGAAAGCAAGTCTGGCGTTTATCACCAGACCAGTTCCATCCAACATTAATTTTTGATGCTTCGAACACATTTTATTCTTTGTTGAACTTGACTGAGGTTTGAGCTAGATTCTACATGCATGACTGAGACCAAAAATTAGCCTGTTTTATCTGTCCAAGCATCTTTTTTTTACCTTTGAGGTTACCAATAGAGAAGCAAGAAAACACCTATATATCCTGCATATAACCCTTCCTAGCCTATCCTAGCCTTTCAGGAATAGAAAGAAGGTCATAGAATCATAGAATCATAGAATAGATTGGGTTGGAAAAGACCTCCAAGATCATCGAGTCCAACCC
>VWZY01005111.1:203211-244710 GCA_013399075.1 Chloroceryle aenea | reverse complement strand
AAAAAAAAAAAAAAGATCAAGACTGAAGCCTGTGTCAACAACAGCAGGACACACAGGCTGGTTCCTCCTGCATGGCTTAAACACAGCTGGTAGTGCCACACAAAACTACACAGGAGTCGTGAGCAAGGACTATAACCGATCAACTCTCTGAACAAAAAACACTGCAACGTATGAAAATGCTATGTTAAATCCAGGTATAAGAGGCCTCTCCCATTCCCCTCAGAAGATTTGTCATTGTTATAGGGAAGAAAACAAAGAACAACAAAGTAACAAAATTTGCTTCTAATCATAATTTGAACACAAATGCTCTTACTAGCCACCTTCACTTTTTCCTTCTGTCCATGCCCCATGGGTCCCCTGCTGCTGGGCTGTTTAGACACAGAGCCCCAGTGGCCAATTAGGTCTTTTTACTACGTCAAGAAAGCACCATGGTGCAGTAGCCAGAGTGACAGTATCCATTCATATACATTATTACATTTATACATTCAGAAAGTGTTTGTGCCATGAGGTCTATATGCTAGTAACTCAGCCTTCTTACAATGTAGTGTTTTCTTTGAATTGCTGACTACAGTTTTGTTTTTCTAAATTCTCTTCATTTTATAGCTCTGAGAAAGTGAGTAAAACCCTTTATATACAATACACAAGACTTTTGATGCTGTGCATGTCACTAGACTTCTAAGGCCATTTGATAACTACTCTGGATATCTTCAAATTTATTAAAATTGAAGACTTCTTCAGAAAACACACTAGCATTCATCACTGAAACATCAAGTCAGTTATTACATTCATGAAATTATTTATACCTTTCTGAACTTCCAAGGAAGAAAGGGAATTACTGCATCTGTCAATCAAGAAAGCATTCTGTAATTTTTATCTATATTTCTCCCCAGGGCTCCAACTGCCTACAGATTTGCTAAGAGCTTTGATTCCAAGCCCCATAACATTCAGTTTTGGTACTAATAGAAAGCTGTGTTCAGTGTGTATTAGAATACCACCACTCAGTACTATTGTTGAGGTACTAATTTACTTCAGTATTCAAATGAAACAGTGGTACAGTTATAAATGGTTTAAAAATGATAGGTATGCCCATTATTAAAAATCTGCTTAATTTATTGTTAAACAAGGAATCTGCAGGCTAGCTGTCCACTCAGTCACAATTCTCTTCTACTTGTGTTCATTTGCATTGGATTCCTAAATTGGAAGTTTAGAGGTAAAACCGTTTAACTCCAATATAACTTGATTCTTTTATTATTCATTCATATTTTATTATTTGTCCATTAGTCTGAAGCTATGAAAACAGTATGCACAGTGAAGCAGGCAAGCATTGACCCATGTGCTAGCCACAAAATTACAAGTGTTTGATGTAATCAAGGGCACCTCAGGCACATCTTTGTTTTGTCTGGCTCTATCCCTCTCAGTTGTTTCCCTACTTCCCCAATACAGAGTTGTTAAGCAACTTTTCCATGATGCCATACAAGAAACACAGACTGATTGATCTAGGCAACTCTAGTATGTCTTGTTTTTTTTTCCCCCCCTTCATCTTCTACTTTTTAAGCCCATTTGTGCAGCCCCAAGCAAGCACTGCTGAACAGCCGCCTGCACTCGTTCCGAAGAATATTGTAATACAAAAAAAAAGCCCAAAAACCACAAGAGAACTTTTCACTCATTCTGGTCTAGGGTGTTTTTTGTTGGCTTTTTTATGTTTGTTTTTTGTCAAGTGAACCCCTATCATAGTAAAGGGCCCATTAAAAGAGTAAATCAATTTACACCTGTAATAGAAAAGAACTTTTTCAGAAGAAAGAATAATCTACTGATAAAGATTCTACTGAAAGTCAGGAATTCACCCTCAATTTCTGAAGTGGTTTCAAAAGAAGTTGGATCTTGACCCATTTCTGATGATGCAATCATCAGCATCTAGATATTTTTCCCCTGTCAAGTGAAGAAGGCCAGGACAGGATCATTTTGAACATTCCCCAGTTTTACTCAAGACTCAAAAGGGCATTAAATGATCCTCTTAATGTCATCAATTTTTAAGCTCAGGATTACATGTGGAAAAAGCTCACACATTCCCTTAGCAAACTCAATTTTCTAAAGTGCCACCCCCCACAGCATCTAATCTGTTGGACCCCATGCTCACTCATTCCAGTCTAGCACTTTGCATGGTTTTTTCTATAGTCATAGTTGACCATAGACAATGAACTATGAACAACACAACCCCCAAATCCTTAAGTGGGCAAATGCAGGATAATTCTGTGTTTTGGCTCCTATATACCTACAGTTTCCTCTCATTTAATGAGCTGCAACTTGAGTAGTGACCCAATTCTGCTGTATCTTTTATTGTTAGAACAAAACCAATTATGAAATGCTCCCAACAAAGCTAAATCTTTTTCACATTTTTTTTCTTAAATCACTCTGCTCATTTCTGACACACTTAAATTTAATTCAGTCTCTGTAGACCTCCCAATGCCTTGAATATACACAGATGAATGCAGAAAGATTAAACATTTTCTTACTGTGACCTACAACAATGTACTGAAACTTTAATTATTATGTTAATTCAACCATTGGGCCCAGTGGATTTATTATATCCCAGAAGCTAATACAATCTACTCTGAAGTGAGATGTGGGCATTAGCTGCATCTAAGTATTTTGTCTACAAATATCCAGGCAGAGTAACTAATGGCTATACACTAAATGAAATATTCTGAATATCTAGTCTTAATTGTGGAGCTTTTTCCTCAAGTAAATGATTAGCTCCTCAGAAAAAAATACTGAAAATGTAGTTGCCTGTAGGAGCAAGAGCTTGTGTCTTGGACAGACATCACCAAACTCCAGCCTTCTGAAGCCAGACTGGTATTTATTAGACAAATATCTTTATGGTACTTGTCAGGACTCCGTATCTTATGCAATTATATACCACTAAAGAATTGCATTTGGGGAAAAAATAAAAATCTATTTTTGACTCTGCAGGACAGGACTAGGTACACTCCACACTATATTAGGAATCAGAACAGGAATATGTAACCCTAAAAATAGTGCATTTAGAATAAAGATAAATTTCCTAAGTTGTGATAGCTTAAATGACCAGCAGTAGAAGTACCATCAATGAGTGAAAATTGAGGTTTGCCCTTTTTTCTGATAGACAGTACAAGTTTTTCTGATGAGCTATCCCTCATATCAAATTGCTAGGCACAGTTTTGTACCATTCATCGAGTAAAAAATACCTATTTTTAATTATCCCCAAGTGCAGCTAAACATTTCCTTATTCTCCTTCAGTAACATGACTGACAAAAATGAAACTCAAATTTTAGATAGCTTGGAAAATACAAAAGTGAAGAACTGTATGGGGTGAACTTGTCAGGCACTGGTAAGACTAGTGGAACGTTGCTGACTACACAAACCTTTTTAAGCAATGGAGCTGGAGGTCACCTACATAGTCTTACTATTCCTTGGCTTGCTACATCAGAATATTTTCTATTAAAGTATCACAAGAGCACTCGTGTTTTAATTAGGAGGAAATGTGACTTCCATCAAGGGAAAAGTAAAAAAGAAAAAACACCAACCAGCAATAAAACAAAGCACACATTCAATATAATAAAGACAAGAAGGAACTGATGCAAGCTTTCAGGCCTTATCCTGCCAAGTAAGCCAGATATTTTGTCCTGTGGTCATTTTTGATTATGCATTTTAATTGCTTACAATCATATCGCCTTGATAACCAAAGACAATTCCATAATTAACAGATATAAATCTTTATACTCCACAGAGAAAAAAAATAAAGAAATTCTTTTATCAGTATTTTCTGAAGTAGATGCAAGTAAATTGAGTTAAAAGCTTCCAAGCTGAGAATATGTTAAAGACTACAATAGCTCAAGTATATTTTTTTTGTATTATTTCTAACCAATATGGTCACAAGAATATTTATTTCCTGTGTTACCTTTTAACATTTAACCAGTAGCGCGACCTCATTCAGAGGATTCTTACACATTTCTGGTCTACTCAATTCTTACCCTTAACAATCTGTTGAGGATAGAGGCAGAATACACCTCATGTGAAAATAGGAGGCTCATTAAAGCACAGCTCTAATACAAACATGGCTTATTTTACTTCCTTTCCCTCCCATTCTTCAAGATCTGGAATGGATCACATTATAAAGATAATATTTGTAATTTACAAACCCTTTACAGTTCATTATATTAATGTAATGCAATTATATTTGCATATATTAGTACATACATAAATACAGACATATATTTCTGTATAATTTATAACCAGGGAAGACTTTCTTAATGTATTTTTGCTGAGTAAGTTGCCTCCCTCTCCCTATTTTGGTAATTTTTTTAGATACATAATAATCCAAAGCATTTTTTAAAAAATCTTTTTTTAGAATTATACAATCTCATCTGGTATAAATTCTTGAAAAAACTTATAGTTGTTTTTAATTCTCACTAAAAGCAATTATTTTTTTTCTTGCTAGTGAAAAAAATTTATGCTATTGAACTCTCATTAGCTGTGGAAAAGTTACCATGGTAACTGAACAAAAATACACTAAGGACTTGTTACCAAAGGCATTTACAGTACGTACAAAGTACATTCAGTAAAAGATATTGCAGTCTTTTATGGTTATTTTAAATTCACAGAACTAGCAAATTCAGTGTTATTACAAACAAATGTTGAAATATATAACTTGATTATTTTTGCAGTAAGTTGCACCACACAGAGGCTCATTTAGTAAAGGTCAATTACTCCAAACTAAAACAGAATACTGGAAAATTTGTTAATTGTATGAATCAGGTTAACCTGAATTTTCTTTAGGTAATTATTTTGTTGTCACAAAAAAAGAAAACTTCAATATTAATTATACCTCAAATGAAGCAACTCAGTTGCAGAAAGTTAGGAAAAACACAGCTATGGTGTCAATTGCATGAGAAAATACAACCCTGCTTTAAAGTTGTTGCATGCATCCCAATATCCAGATTCTAGAACTATGCACCCTGACCTGAGGACTGTAAAGCATCACTTAACCACGTAGAATTAAATGGGAGAAAAAACAACAAACAAAAACCAAACATAACACCACAACACATCACCAACCACAAAATATGGCTAGGGATGCAATCCTTTAAAAGGGGTTGTGAAATCAGTCTGTGGAAAGAAAAACAGGCTGGAATTAGGTTTGACACATAGATTTACTCTAAAATGTAATTAGACCTTTTAACTAACAAAGAAGGCATGAACAGCTTTACTCAAGTCCTTTACTACACATGCTTTTTATTCCTCTGTGTTTCTACTAGCTGTATATACAGTTCTCATTCATTTTCCAAAAGACTCACCATGGGATGCCAAAGCCCGCAAAAGTCATTCAGGAATTTTCAATTATAAACAAGTAATTGGCTCAGAGAGTAAAATCCCAAATTGGCATGCTTGTTACTGAGTCTTTTTTTAAAAAAAGCAAATTACAGGCTGATAGAATAATCACATTTTTTTCTGCAATGCACTTCACGTACAGGCCTTGCAAATTTACACCTTTTATTAGGATGGACCCTAGAGCACTCTGCTAATTATTTTAGGAGGGTTTTTTTTTTAAAAGACATCTAGGATATTGTCATAAGCCCTTTACTGAAGTTTTTTAAAGGTGAAAGGTGTTCATTTTATCCTCTACTTTATAAAACCCTTTAGAGTTTTGGTCCTAGTTTCAAGATCTTTTAAGAATCACATGGCAGTAATATTCTTATCTGGTGCTGGCAGGCTACAGTGACACCCAAACACACACCAAAACAAAATGTGTATTCTGTATGTAATCACCCTGTGGCACCTTTGTCATGTTTTAAGTATGTGCACACTGATGCAGAGTTTGTTTTTGAATATTAGAGCTGGATTTATCTTACTGAGAAAAAAAAAGTGAAATAGGAACTGCAAGGACATTTTAGTCCTGATAGCTGTAGCAGAACCTTACATATACAAACTTTCATACGTTAATATTTTGAGGGTGTAGAGTAGAAGATTTATGCACCTGGTTCCCTGGAAGAACACTAGTCTTACATTCACAAACTATTTTAATTTAACTAACATATGAAGGTATGTTTTGGTAACGGAAATCCTGAAACAGTTAACCACTGGGGATTTTAGTATTATTTTTACTTTATATTATACCTACTTATTATCAGAGCAGATGGGAACATACTGAGGGGGCAGTTACGTGCCACAGCACATCTTGTGGTCCTATTTACTTAATAATCCAGACTTGGGACCCATCTGGACCTCCTGGAGTTACACACTACAGTCCATGTCCCCAGATTTATTTCTGCCTTACATGTTGTGAGGTAGGACAGGACACGGCACATTCCTATAGGACTCAATCACCCCTTTATAACAGTAGTTGAGATAGATTTTCACATCTCAAAAGTTCACAGATAAGCTCTGAACTTGGTGTTTAAAGTATTAGTGATATAATATTTTCTACCATATTTATTTTCTTTTTTTACTCAGTAACCCAAGATATCCTACATGTAGCAAATACACTAAACTTAACTGAATTCAGACCTGGTAATTTATTCTCAGCACTTTGCATTTCACTTGGGTTTGAAAATGACAAGCTGTTGGTCCAATTTTTGTCAACATGTTTTTAATTAGTTCTGAATTTATGACAATTAAATCTCACAGTTTCTTTTAAAAACAAGTTACTGAATTAGTCTTAATTCACTTCCACTGCTTAGCAATTGTGCATTTTAATTCACCATAGAAATACTCCATCCTCTGCCTTCTGCAGGGAAGGAACTACCATCAGTGCTATCAATTTTATTTTTTTTTTTCCCCCTGTGAAACTTGATTAGAAAATAGGCTGAAAACAAGTCTGGGGTATGCTGGTGATGATCCTCGTTTGACTGTCACCATCTGTGTCTCACCTGACTCAGATACCCTAATGCGTTCCAAATTTTGTGAGGAAAATAAAAAAATAAAAAAATAAATATTGTGTATTGCACCATAACACTGATTTTGTATTACTTGTGCCTGCCATTACAGTTTTGCTTTTAAGCAAATCACATCTATTATTTGTTATTCCAGGGCCATATACATCACAAGAAAAAAGTAAAAAAATTCACTTACAAGATGAGATACTACACAAAAATAAATTGGTACATTTCAGACTTTTTTTAGGGGCAGGGAGAAGAGGGTTAAGTATGTCTGGCAACCTAATGGAGAAATAATCTGCCAAGTTCTTAGAGCCTTAATAATAAATGACAAAGTTCTATATATTAGAAGACCAAGGTTCAATCTCATTTGCCTCAACCAGATTTCTTCTCCCTTGCACTCATTTTCCAGCAGGAAAGTAATTTTCTCTTCACAGGTCCTTTGTGAATTTGTATTGTTCATGCACTATTTCTTCTGTGAATGGCCGTAGATTGATCTATACTGTTATGAGTATCTGCAGACTACATGTCTTAATCTGAAATCACAGCAGAATTTTCTTCCAGGAGAGTGCTTTTAAAAAAAAAATTGTAACAGTTGCTGAAAATAACAGCAAACGTGGAAGTCTAATAACAAGGGTGCAGTATGACAGCCTGTTTACAACTCAAGCTAACATGTCTACCAAAAATAAAAGGAATTATTTTTAATTAATTTATTATTTTTTTAAAAAAATTTATTATTTAATTGCCACTTTTGTAACAACTCTAAATTAAATTTGTTTGTGGGGTGTTTCTTCCTCTTTTTAAATTGTTTTAATTCTTTTTCACCTTTAAAGTAACCTTCGTACACTGTAGCAGTAAAAACAAGAACAAACCAGCACTCTTAAAACATTCAGATATTATAATCAGGAAAAAAATAATGCTTTGAGAGGTTATTGCTTCCCTAGTTTAAGTATTAATGAAAACTTATGCTTTTGTAACAGCTAAATAAAAGAGAAAGCTGAAGAAGTTCTCTAGAGCTCAGCTGTTATCTCCATGCTTAAAAAAAAAAAAACACCACACAAAAACCCACCCCCAACATTGCCATAAGTGAATACCTAACAAATGACAGAAAAAATTAAAATATACATGCAGTTAACCATAACATCTGTTGCTTACTTTTCACCATGTATGTTCAGGTAAGTTAAAAAAAATTAATTCTAACACAAGTAGATTGTGTCATTGCTCCCTGTCTATTTTATGCTGGTTAAAAATTAACTCTATTACTAAGACGATTATGTGTCTCAGTTGCTATATGCACTTGATTTACAACAACTCCAGAGGATTTAAGAATCTTTGTTACAAGACTGTTAGCTTCTCATAACTGCATACAGACATGGCCCGACTCATGAGTGATATTCACCTCGCTACCAAGGACGCCAAGGGTTCAGCAAACAGCTAATTTGCTTCAGCAAAAGTGCATACACTTAACAGCTAGGTTGTAACTGCAGTCCCTAGCAAACCGTGATAACCTCCTCCACCCCTCAAAATCCTCTAACCATGACACAAACCCATAAAACCCCACGTCTATACCCATTCCTTTCCTGCTAGGGATCTGATTCACATATTAAAGGTCTAGTAGAGCCTCCGTAATTGACTTGTAATTAAATCCCAACAATAAAAGGTGATAACATCAATTTTCTTTAAATTTTCCCTTTTGTGCTTGGATACAGAAACATAATAGTCCCTGATCGTTTATCAAAGAGGACTGTAAAGTCAGCAAAGCATTAGCCACAGCACTCATCCATATGGGAAAGCTTCCTTCCCAAGAGCATTACTGCCTTTTGTTCATGCCTGTCCTGTAATTGGTGCAGTCAAGTCAGAGTAATGTGCTGGAATTCTGTTGCACTCTTGAATGCTTTTTATCAGAGCCAGACTTTGTAATGCGTTTGAAATGTGGATTACTTGTTCAGAGAAGGAGGCCAAGTGGAAGCTGAATAACCCTGACCTGAGCTTGGAAAATCAAAACAGTACCAAAAAAAAGCATTCATAACTAAAATGGGATCTTTTCATCCTTTTCAGCTGCACTTTCAGTGGCTGAAGTATGGTCTAATTAAAAAAATGAACAAACAAATGGAAAGTTGGTAAACAATTCTTTTGTTCAAAATACATTGAGAAGGTTGCAAGACTTGGAAAACAGTCACAAGGGCAACCACCGCTGAAACAAGAAAACTTGGTAAAGAATGAACAGGAGATACTTCTATATTAAATCTTTTTATATGGTTTTCAGTTTCACACAATGTTTCTTTCATCAACTCACCTCTGCATCACAAGTTTTCTTTCAAAGGTTTGATGAATGTAATCTATGTACAGTAAATCCAGTTTCCTGTCAAAAAGGTTATCCTCTTAGTCTAACACTTGGACTACCTTTTTTTTTTTGGTGGTGGTAAATATAAAACCCCCTTCTAAAAGCAGCTGTTTGCTGACAGTCAAAATCCCTTGTGGAACGAGCCATACTTTTGTTTGAGACTACCATTTCTGACCTGCCCACTAAACAGTTTGCAATACTCCCCTCACTTTGTTTACAACTGACCTTTATCTCTAGGGGGGCCTTTGCATAACCATCGTCTTCAAGTTCTCTTTAGATGATACTTCTGTACAGTGATGCACAAACAACAATAAAAATAAATACTTTCTAAAAGGACAACAAATCTGTATTGGGAATCTATATTGATGTGTCATCTAAAAGATTTGCCAGAATTTATTTTATTATCTTTGTGGTCATCAAGAGCTGTTCATTGCATTCCAAGCAACTCACCTTAAAAAAAAAAATCAGACCTAACCTTGACAATGGTTATTCAGGGTACTGAGACTAAAACTGCTATTTCAGAGTTGATATGCTCTTCACTTTTATTTGTTGTCTTCTATCATACAGGAAAGTCTCTACCTCAGAGAGGTTGAAATACATACTTCTGCATGGCAGAAAAGGGACTCAAACTATTGACAGGGTTTCTGTTTACTCTAGAAATATGAAAAAAAAACATTCATAACATAATACATGACTTCATACTATCCCAAAGTGGGTATAAAATATCTTATTCTCTATATGGCTAAAACTGCAGACTCTTTATTCCCATTTACTGTCCGTGCACCACGTGACTTCACTGTTTCTAACTGAGACACCACGTACTATTTCCTAGGATACTTAATTGCCTTTCCCCATTTCCCTCCAGCCTGTTGCCTTCTTTCACACAAGAAAGTACCATTGACTTACAACAGACCCGCTACAGCTACTTAAGCGTTTAAGAAACAAGTTTGTTTGGGCTTTTAGCCCGCAGTAGCAACCATAATCTCAAGGCCTTTTTTAAAAAAAAAAAAATAAATTAAAAAGTCATGTCTTGATTTTATTGGCTTACAGTCACAACAAAGAGCACACTGTAAGTATTTATCATAACTTTAGAGGCTGCCCTGACACATGATGTTATATCATCAGCCTTCCCTTTTCAGTGTGAATAGAATTGTTAAGGCCTATTAAGTACCTATTAAATACCAATTCAGTGATGACAATGAACACACAAAATTTGAGGGCAGATTAGTCTTAATTCGGAAAGTCAGGCTTCTTCAGCCTGTATCCAAACCAGAAATAACTCTGGCACAGTTTACATTCAATACCACTTTTACTCTGTATCAAACCAGACGATTTTATTTTTTTTTTTAAATAAGTATGACAAACATTGTCCTTGATATTAGGTTATAACACTACAGTTCTGTGGTCTGGCAGGAGTTGTCACTTTCACTTGCCACTGCTTCCAGTTACTCGGGTCTGATGAGACGTGTTGCAAGATTACATGTCACATCTCTTGAACTGAAATAGTAATGTGAGTGATTTACTTAATGCAGAAACAGCTTCATAAGGAAATTTACATGTATGAGATTTTATTTTCTTGAAGGGTTGGGAAGAGGAGGAGATCATACATATGTTTGATGTTGGCAGATTTTTCCTAAACTAGATAACACTGAGAAGGTTTGGTTTGAATTCTCTGCCCAATGCTCTCATCTGGCCAGTGCCTGCAATATACTTAAATAAATTTTCTGCATTTGCTTGGGTGTTTGCATTCAGAGCACACACTTAAGTCAATTAACAAAACAAACACTTTAAAGCTGCAGAAGGCTTACTACAGAATCATAAATTGAAGAATCTGTGCATTTTTTTGAGATATAAAAGTCTCTTTAATGTTTTCCTATGTGTCTTATCTAAAAGTGGTTCACAAAACATAACAGAGTTGACCTTAGATACCGTTGCTTTAAGTACAAAAAGTTGCAAGTGCATAGATTGTAATGCATGCAGGCTTACTAGTTAACTTACAGCAACCAGAAACACTTTCTCTTTCCTTCTGTACTTATATATCCTATAACATAAATGCTGTGCTAGTGGCAGAATTTGCATTTTTAGATTTCTGGACTTGAAAGCTTCTTAACAAAGGTATTTTTATTCTATGTCATCACAAACATTCTTACCATGTGGATGCTGTAACTACTTAGTACAGTATATAAGGAGTTAAAAACTAAATTATGTTTTTCAAAATTGGAATGAGTTGTGAATCACTCAAATCACTGCACACCTAACAAATGTAAAAGAACTAGGGGAAATGGTCTGAAGTTGCATCAAGGGAGGTTTAGATGAGATATCAGGAAAAATTATTTACAGAGAGAGCGGTGAGGAACTGGAACAGGCTGCCCAGGGAGGTGGTTGAGGCACCAACCCTGGAGGTATTTAAGAAATAGAGTTGACATGGTGCTTCATGACATGCTCTAGGGGCAGGCATGTAGGGAGTGTGGGTGTTGGTTTCTGATGTTAGGGGGGAAGGTGTGTGTGGCTTTTTTGTTTTGGTTTTTATGTTTGTTTGTTTCCTTTTAGAGGTCAGGTATTTAGGTGTTCTTTATTCTTGTAGGTATGGCTGGACTCCGTGACCTACTAGGTCCTTTCCAGCCACAATTATTCTGTGATTCTGTGAAAAGTATAGCTTGGTCATGGGATCATTTGGGTTAGAGAACACCTTCAGGATCACAGTCCAACCATTAATCTGCCCATCTAGCCAGTGTTTTACCCAACAGAACATATGCCCATCCAAGACATGAGCAGCCAGTTTTTTTAATGAGAATATAATGACAAGCAGTGTCAAAGACTTTACAGAAGTTCAGGTAGACAACATCCTCACAGCCTTTTCCTCATCTACTAGGTGGGTAATCTTGTCATATTAGGAGATGAGGTTAGTCAAGCAGGACCTGCCTTCCATAAACCCATGCTGTAGTTGTCCTGTATATGGTATGTAACGGCACTCAAGAATATCTTCTCCATGATCTTCCCTGTCACCAAGGTCAGACTACGGGTGTGTAGCTCCCCAGATCCTCCATTGAGCCTTACTTGTAGATAAGAATCACATTTGCTACCCTCCAGTCCACTGGGACCTCCCCAGTTGGCCAAGACTGCTGTTAAATGATGTACAGTGGCTTGATGAGCATATACACCAACTTCTTCAGTACTCTCGAGTATAACCCATCCAGCCCCACAGACTTGTGTATGCTTAAGTGGTGTAGCAGATCACCATCTCCTCTTAAAGATTGTAAAGGTCTCATTCTGCCCCCCCCATCCCTGTCTTCCAGCTCAGGGGCTGGGTTTCTAGGGAACAACTAGTTCTACTGCTAAAGACTGACGTAAAGAAGGCATTAAGCACCTCAGCCTTTTCCTCATCCTTTGTCACTATTTCCCCCTATCTTTACACCTTCACAGAAAATTAGATTTGCATTCTCTACCTAATAGTACCATATATTGTTACTTTGTTTATTCGTTTTCCTCTAACTCAAGTTCTCGCTTGCTTTAAGGTATTAGAATTCACATAAACAGCTCCTAATGGATCCTGAAAAAAAACATGTACAAGTTGCTAGATCTCTGTAGGAAAAGCAGAGAACTTGCTCTTTTCTTTCTGCTTTCAGACTTAAATGTGAAATGAAGAAAGGTGTTATTGGTAGAACTGGATTGATATACTCTCTGTAAAAGAACCACCTACTGCAAATATGCTGAAACTTTAAATATTTATCTGTGAGAATGGACTGACTGTAATAGCACAATTAGATGGATACATGTAGAGTTTATCAGGATAGTGTCTTTGGCAAGAATAGTAAAAGTATATACAGGAGAAAAGGATATTCTATCCACTTAAAATACACATACGATCATTCAGCAATAGGAGTTCCATTTGCAATATAACAATGTTCTCTCTGAAATGCTTACTAAGGCCAAGTATTTTAGCACTCTATCCCAGTGCTTTCATGCCTAGGACTCATGCCTGAAGCTATGCTATTTTGTAATTTGGCACAAATTGCTTATTTTTACTTTCTGTTTAAAGACCATTTTAACTTATTCTCTGAAGGCTATACATTAGCATTACCTTTATTTTAATCAACACCACATTGTTTTCTATGTAATTCAATGTCCTACATTTTCAGGTACACAAATGCTACCCAAGAACTCTTATCTACACCTAGTGTGATTAAATTTTACAAACCAAAACTTGTTAGTTTTCATTTCTCTCTTGTCCATTAATTATTTCAGAAGACTGTAAACAGTTTGATTCACAAACTAAACTCAGGATTATATTTAACAGCAAGTAACAATGCAAAACTGTTTTAAATCCCCAGTGACAAATGCTTCAGTCACTAGGTTTTAAAAGCTTACTTTTTTCATTTTTGATATTTGAGCCTCAGCTCAGCAGACAGGAATAGTCCTTACTGAACATTGCTTACCTTTGGGAACTCTAAAACAAGAGTGATTCTCACACTTGCAGGAGACAAGTTCAGGCACTCAAGCTGAGAGTCCCCTTCCTACCAGGAAAGTTTAAACAAATTTGCTCAATTTCTACACCCTGTGGTTTGGAGATGGAAGTCTCAGAGATCAGTAAATTCTAACTACTAAAAGCTGTCACCCAGTTGAAACAGATGAGTAGAGGTAGAAAGAACACTTGAGTAATCAAGAGTACAGTCTCTTGCTATCTCTACCCAAAAATGTTTGAGTTGTGGACAAAAAAAGTATTAATTACTTTTATATAACTTTAAGGATAACTGTAATTAGGAAGCTAACACTAACCAGGAGTCAAACTTTCTGTTGTACTGAAGTGTTGAAAAAATACTTGTTGCAGTTCTTATTTCAGAAAAGCAGAACTTTGTTACCCAACATCATTCCTTTAATTTTTTACTGATTCTTTCTGTACAGATGAATTAAATGATGTAGTCTTTAATATAAAGAGAAATTCATATTGATTATTTCAGCTCTAAGATTAGATTCTAAAATCTCTATGATGCTGTAAGACAGTGGCAGATAAGGATCCTTACTACTTTATGAAACATAGAAATGTCTGGGTTGAAGGGACCTCCAGAGGTCATTTAGTCCAACCCCCCTCCTGAAAGCAGGTACATCCTCAACTAGAGCAGGTTGCTCAGAGCTTTGTCAAGCACCACCTTGAATGGCTCCAGGGATGGGGCCTCAACCACCTCCCTGGGCAACCTGTTCCAGTGCTCCACCCCTGTCATAGCAAAAAATTTCCTCCTTATTTCTTATCTAAATCCACTCCTTTCTAATTTAAGACCATTACCCCTCCTTATCCTTTCACTACAGGCCTTTGAGGACTATGAAACCATACATAGGATCCTAGTTTTTCTCCAACATCAACATTTAATATCATATATAGGTAAAATCACTCCAGTATCCTTGTCAACAACAGTAGTGGTTTACTGTTAGTGTTACTTTTGCTCCAATCAGATTGCCATAAGTAGGAGAGGAACCAGCTTTAGTGCCTCAGACCAAGCGTCTCTCTTCCTTGATATCCTCACAGAGCTTCCTTGGATATCTGGGAAAGCCTTTGTGAGATATCTGATACCTTCATTTTGCACTTTCCAAGCCTCACAATTAATTTAAGTTCATGGAACTTTTAAGATTAATGGCCATTTAGGATCTCTCAATTGAAATCTCTTATGAGCAGTTGAAACAGGTACCCTGAAGTTTACAGACCTCCCCCTGCATCACTAAAGCCCTTCAGCATAGATTTTCACAAATCTGTTGATGCATGAAGGACTCTCTTGTCAGTTCTGGACCACCCCCAGCCTGATTTTTTTGTTGCTGTTGTTGAAAGCACGAATCCTCATCTGCCATTTAGGTACAATCAATGATTTTTGTAGATCTTTAGTATCCCTTCTTCCCTAATCATCATTTTTTCAAGTTTGTAAACCACCCTTTAGGCCTCAAGCAGAAACCAAGGACTTTGTCTTTAAAAAGACTAGCAGTCACCTTGCCATAAACAAGTAACAATATCGGGGAAATTATATTTACTATGTCAAGATTTATCCACATCGTCAGTGCATACACACAACTGACTGTATCTTCAAAAGAGACTTTTGTCAGGAAAGAATTCTGAAAGAAAAGCCCACTAATTTTTAGGGTGTAGGGGGGAAACATATCTGAAGAATTTCTTTAGGAAATAAACTGTAATGCCGTTTCAGTTTAATTAAAAGGTATTTAAAGTCTTTCATACAATTTCTAAAGAAATTCAGTGTACTTTGGTATTCTGAGTGTGTTTTTCATTGAATTTCAAGATTCTTTCAGCTAAATCAAGAGCAAAACATCAGGGAAATACTTCCCCAGTAGTTGTTCCACTTGATTCTGAAAGATGAGTACAGTAGAACATTAATCATTGACTTCAGGAAGTATTAGTACCACTAGAATTACTTCGTATTGACAGACAAGGCATTCCAGTTACCAAAGTTAAATCACTTGCTTTATCTCACAGCTTTACGTAAAAATCTTGCACAACCTGTAGAGGTGTTAAAACACTTCCAGGACTTCAGCATAATCGTGGTCATCGCAATTATACATAGCTGCTCTCACTATGTATTTTATTCACATTTGCAATAAACAGAAAATGCTATTGTAGCAGCAACCAAAGCAAAGCAATATGAAATTATCTAACAAGCAGGACTAAACAGCATATAGTTTTGTTGAAAGAAGCTCTTAATTTCTGATTTTAAGAAGGCAGAAGAGATATTTATTTCATCCACTGTCATGAGTAATACACACTGCCCTGCTAGAGGTTAGCCATTGAATCTAAAAATGGGATATTTTCTTGAATATTCCGTTTCTAAAAGCATCACATCTTCCATCATATCCAACATTAGTCTAAAAAAAAAAAAACTAGTAGTATCACCTTAATGTTGCTTAATCTTGGGCTTGTTTGGGTTTTGTTTGTTTTGTTTTTTGTATTTATGAAGTCTTCCCAAGCAACAGCAACATGCAGAGCTGGAAAGCCATCTCTGATTTGAAGTCACCCAAAAACTACACCCCACAAAGTTTGTGTGACACAATGGAAACGTCATCTTTTGCATCAATGGAAGTATCCTGACACTACTAAACCACTTCATGGCAAAGACCACCAAGTCCTAATGCCTATCCTAAAAATGATGTTTAAATACTATTTTCTTGCAAACAAGCTGCACAATTTTATTTTGCATAAATGAGGGTAAATTCAGCATTTGTATGTAGGTTGAACAAGAGTACAGCAAGGCTAGGAAAAATACAAGATCTTCTTTCTAAAGATAATCCTGAAGATGACACCACAAGGCTCATAATTATTCAATTTAGAGGTATTATGAAGTTAAATTATAAAAAATAATTACTGATTTGAATTAAAAATAATTTGAAGTAAAAATATAAAGAATCAACAGAAAAATCTTGCAAAATATTGCTGGAGGGAGAAGAAAATGCTTGATGGAGTGTTCAGTATGTGATAAGAATATTTAGTTTTACACTCACAGCCAGAACTAATTTGATATTTATTCAACACCCACATTCACAAGCAAGAATTCTGTGGTTACATCTCCATGATGCTTTAGTACTTTCATACAAGATGATTAAGCATTACAATGTTGGGGTTTTTTTGTGCTTTAATATTAAAAAAATAAATATTACAAGAACTTGTAAGTTTTTTATAAATAGAACAAAACAGACAAGTTGGCTTTCTGCCTATTACAGTTTCAAAGCTACTTTGTAGCTCAAAACACGGGCCCTGACTTCAGACTTTTTTTGCCTAAGGGAAGAACAGGTTTTCCAGGGCATCGTATTGGGGTTTTGTGTGTAGTTCTTGTTTTTCCATGTTTTATCTACTCAGAAGCTTAAGGTTGCATGCTGAGTAATGTTCTAATAAAGGAACAGACACGTTGCAGCTTCTGGTCTTCTCTTGATAGTTACACTGTTATCAGAAATTCAGAATTTATGTCATCCCACACAGGATTAAGAATCTGGAGAACTATTACTGGGAGCAGTGGATTGCCACACACATTTCTCATTTAATATATTTATTTTGACTTAAATGCAGCATTGCCATATTTGACCAAATTAACTGTAAATATTTTACAGAGGTTGCCAGTGTTGTACACTACTTTATGACTAAGGTTTCCTGTAAAACAAAATCAGCTAAATGGTACCATGGCTTAATATAGCTTATTAGCTGCAGAATAATGTTTGTTTTAAACCTGACACAGGGAATTCTGATCTAAATGCAAGAGCTAAGTAGAACAAAAAAAATTTCAGTGGGACCACATGCTGCACCAACTTCAGATAATTTGAAAATGCGGTAAAAGAGCTTCTGTAATGAACCTGATAAATCCAGCCCTAACCACTCAAACTTTCAATCCTCTTCACAAAGCCAATTATGACATTCTGCAATATAGCTTTTATTGTCAACATTACATTAGAGCATTTTCAAATAAAGGCTACTAGTGAAACACATGGATGAGAAAAGCAGACGTAAAACTTCTGCTGAGCTCTTACATCTCCTTTAAATATTTTAAGAAACACTATTCTCAAAGGAGAAAAATGCTGCAGAGAACCTGCTTAGAAGAAAGTTCTTTGTTAAATTACTGTAGAAATAACTGCCTTGCCACTTAATACCGTTACAAGACAGACCACAAAGTATTTGTTTTTATTTCTCACCTGTAGCTAAAGAAATAAAGTATCTAGCAGTCTAAATACAACAAAGTTTTAGCCAAAAAATTAAGGGAAACTATTTATACCTTCCAGAGTTTGTACATCTGGAAGAAGTTTACAAAAAAAAAAAAAAAACCACAACCAAAAAACAAACCACACACACACACAGAAAGAACCACAAAAACCCAAACCATCGCACACCCCAAAAAGAGCAAAACCAAAACACATACACCAGACACACCCCAAAGAAAAGTCATTTAAGAATATTCCATGCTACTGAATATATCTTTTCTTTATAGCTGGTCAAAACAATGCAGTTTCAAATACTGAGAGAATCTGATGCACTCAGAACGAAGGCTGTCATCTTTAAACTGGTCATACACAGTCTTCACGCTGGTCATAATCATCCTACCTGTTTTACAGGTTTTTCACTATGAAGACAAGACACACAAGTTATGAATGAAATATACCACCTCTGAATAATTCATTACAAGTATCATCTTATAGCAGTATATTTTACCACTGTTTAAAATTATAATTTAAATATTCAAAATAGTTAAGTGGGTTTTATGACTACATCATGTATATGAAATAGCCGATCAGTTTTATGAGATAAATTCTTAAGGAGAATTCTACACATTACACCACTCCCATCACTTACCTTGTCCACTAGCCAGGTTCAAGAGATTAGACTTTGTATTTATTGTTTAAATCAGGATGTTCTTTCAATTTAATTTTCCCAATTAAATCAAATTTAATAAAGAAAATGCTAACTGATAACTCAACTTCTTTCTTCTGAATCCAATCTTAAAATATCAAGGAAAGCTTATAAATACATATTGATTTGTCTGTCAACATAATATTAATATATTCATGTCAATCAACATTTTACCCTGAGGACCTCTCCCTGTTTACAGCTATACTAAATCAATATATGCTATTACAAATATTCCAATCACTCAAAGCAGCATAGGAATTATCTTCACTGTAACAACAAATTTCAGGCTGTGAAAGTTTCCTTTTTATTTACTGCAGTAAATAAGCTGTTCCTCACTTTACAATCTTGCATCCTTTGCAGTAACGTCAGTAAAACCGATTTCTGTGATATAGTACACATGTAACAAGATGCTAACTTGAGGCATGTGAGAATCTAAACAATAGATACAGAAATATTTAGAAATATTTCATAAAAAATTACCAACTGCCAGTTGTTCCAGGCCCTTAAAACCCTTTATTTGCATGGTAGCTTACAAGAGATTGAAAACAAAATGTTGCCATCCTAATTGTACTACAATTTGTTCTTAATATACGTGTCTGACTAGTATGAATACTGCCCTCATCTATTTGTTTCTCTGTTCTTTTGAATCATTGCTTTATGAACAGTGCTGTGTTATGGTACTGTGTGTTAATAGCAGAATTATTTTCTTTCTATTTTACACTTGTGCTGTTTACATCTTTTTCAAGGTCAAAGTGTTCCCTCTAAGAATCTGCTCCGAAGCCTTTTTTTAATGTAACTATTACTGCTTTTCTTAATTCCCAGGCATGCTTAAAATTCTAATCAGACTATGAAAAGCCACATAGTAATACAATCTAACACACTGAATAAAATTCATCCATCTAACAATACTTTGTTCTTGTTTATTTTATGAACCCTTCACAGAAAGTTAATTTTGCAGCCACTCTCATTAGGTATTTAAGTAATAACAGCCAAAGATAAGAAAATAGAGCAAGATTTATACTTTATGATCTAGCTACTCAGTGCTTTACTTAAATTAGTACCCATTAACAACAATTTGCTCCCATATCACACAGCCTCCTTCAGGCATTAAAGTAATGCAACCCCCTGACAATGTTCTATATTACTTTCTCACACTTGTATCAGTATTGTGTTTTTCACTACAAACTTCTTGTGCAGCTACTATTGTTAACATACTCTAGGGCACCCAGAATATTGCCAAAATTGGATTGTTGATCCCAACAGTTCTTGAAATAGCACAAAAATATTCCATTCTCTAAAAATCGATTACACCGTTGCAATTAGCTTCAAAAGAATCAAGATCTCCTTTCTGCAAAACACACCCCAGCATTTCTCATACTTTTCTCTCAAAGCCAGGTCAGGCATATACTTTCAGAATATCATAGTAACTGCTGAACAACCTGTTAATTACCACACTCGGCTCCCCCTCAGAACCATATCACTTTAAATATAGACTGCACATTTGCAAGAGCAGTTTAAGTCCCTTGTTCAGAAATGCTTAAATTTTTGGAATGAGAGATTTTAAGACTCAAAACAGCGACACTTGCTAATTATCTTCTGTATCTAAAGCATTTGGAGATAAAACAGATCCAGAGCAGATAAAATTGGTCTTGTGCATGTTAAGTAACAAATACTTTAATAAACCACAGCAAGAATCACCAGTTTAACATAATTTATCCACCATTCTCCAATGCACACAAATAAGTCTGTACATGTTCATTCTCCCTTTGTAACAAAAATAATTAAAAAAAGAAAAATACTTTAAAGTTACATAGTGGCCCTATTATTAGCTGCAACTAAGGGGGGGTCAATTCCAACATATATTTAAAAAGTAACACAATTTATTAATTCATCCTGCATTAAAATTTCCCAAGAAGGATTTTAAGGCCAAAATCTATTGTGGACAGTAAGTGGAGTTAGAAGAATTGTTGTGGGTTTTTTTGATGGCGGTTTGTGGTTTTTTTTTTAAGGGAGTCAAGACACTAATTCCATCTAATTCCTTAATATAAAATAATATTGAATGCAAACATTTTAGCATAATCTTCACGTACGTTGGGTCTCATTCATTGAGGAATAACCAAGCAGCAGCACTAAGCACTATGACAATGTTTGCACCCATGAATATTAGTTTGAAAGAGTCCCACAGCCATGTATAAAACTGACATATTTTTCTTTGGGTTAAACAGAAATAGAAATTTCATTTTTGTTTGTGAGAATACATCATCTGCAAATCTCTTTTCTACACAAGCAGAACAACTGAATAAAGGTATTAGAAACTGGTGGCTGACTTCAATTTCAGTTCTCTTCCCCTCCAGTGTTATTATTCACTAATTATTGAGATATATACCTTAGTTATAAAGTGTTGATTTCCTCAGTGCACATGAAAACACAGTTTAATATATTTTGCTAAATAACATCGACTGAAGCGGAAGTACAATTAGCCTACAGCTGCTTCAGCAGCAAGCTTTTATACATGTACTATAATGAAGTATAGTGGCTTTGGTTGCTTCTGAAAATCTGTCAATACTAAATACTTCCCATATTGGAACAGGGGGTTCTGTATCTTTGTAACCCAAAGAGAAAGTAACATCTCAACCACACCTTCCACTCACATCATTCAACTGCTCTCAAAATCCTTCCCCAGCTTTCTAATCATGTTTATTTCAGGAGATAATTATCTTCCTAATTAAAAGCAATAACCCACATTCCAGTATCTGGAATAACTTAAATCAAAACCACAAAATCATTATTTGCTGGAGTTTGACAGCAAACACAAACATTCCCAGTACAGGTTTCTTAAAGTGGGTTTTGTACCTCTAATATTAAGCTTAAGCAGATCACAAAGTGGCTTTAAAAAGTAGCCAGACCTTCTGGGTAAGAAGTGCTCCTGAGCACTATTATACGAGTTGGACACAATTATGATTTTTTTTTTTCTTTCCTTAAACAGAACATGATTTTTTTAAATACAATTTTACAACTGAATCCATGCCCTGGTATAATACTGCATTTTCATTTTTCTAGGGGAATACAATTATTCTTGGCTTGCTTATAGTTTGTGCAAAGCTATCTGCAACTTACCATGTATATAAAATTAAGTAGAAAAATTGCATTGCCATTACTAGAAAAAAGAATTCACTTATTACATATTGCTTGCAGAGTTTGACCTCAGCCTCTGTCAGAAAAAAATGTGTCCGACATCAAATGAACAAATATTTTCTTGCTTGTTAAGTTTTTAGATTCTAGTCTCTGGGATTTACTTAATTTCATTATTTTTATGAACTCCTGATCTTATTAAATTTACTCTTGACTTCTTAATATGGTAGCTAAATGGATTACTACAGACCATTTTCCTATAAATTTTAAATAGTTGAGATTTTATTACAACCCAAGCCATAATTGCATACCCCACTGAGTTACAGAAGATCACTTTTGTTAACTGGTCTTGATTAGAAGGTTTCTTTGTATCACTTCAATGAAGTTTTTGCTGTGTTTTTGTTGTTGCATTTGTTTATTTTTGTTGTTTTTCTTTTAAAAAACAAAACCAAACAGCAAACACACAAAACAAACATACCACCAACAAAAGCACTCAATTATTAATTATTCCTTCAAGTAGTTAAATATCTCCCTTACCCCAAGATCAAAGCTGCTGCGCTTCATGTAATTCAAGGTCTGAACCATTTTAGGGTAGAACTTACACAAAAGTGAATGGTTCCTAAATATGCCTTGCAAGAAAACTTAACTGGAAGGCTTGCCTGCATGTAACCTATTTTCTATCATTATAATTATCATTTATTTTGAGATGAATTCAAAAACCAGTTTGGGACTCCCCTGCACTTGTAAGCTACTTTGGCATGCTCTTTTGACATGCAGACCATTTGAATCGCAGAATTCTGCACAGGCTCAAAGTGTCTCCTACTCAGGAGTAGGAACGGGCACAAAGAAGTTCCTGCAAATGATACAGCAGCTTTCTCCCAAATGCCCCTCTCCTCATCAAGTTGCTACATACTCTGCAAGGTCTGAGACAGTCAAACAGTGCAATTTCATTTAAAACGTTGTTACAGTATGTACTAGGTACATATATATGTACCTATATATGGGCACATGCTCTTACTGAAACTTAGGACACATTGGAGTTCTCGTCATGGCAGCACGTGCCCTCATGCTGAACTTTACTGATTATTCCCCAGTTAGAAGAGATAGGTGTGCAGGAACCTGAAATAAGCAAAACTACATGCAAGCTCCTTTATAAAGTGGTTATTTTTTCCAAGTATATCATTTCCATCTGGTTATTGCTCTCACCTCAGTAATGAATAATCCACAATATTCTCATTATGCTTTTTTAAAGCTATTAGGTGCTTTTACATACAGAAGTCTACTACAAAGTTTTCTTCTCCCTTCTTTGCCAGGGACAAGGCATTAATGAACGAAAACAGGTTGAAGAGCTACTGTACTATGTAGCCCACAAGCTAAACAGACCATTTAAAGTAAGCATCTTTGCCAAAACTAGAAATTCCACAGATTGGAAGACTCTGTCTCAATGCAGAGAAGATATGCAAAGATATTTTTAGCCTAAGTCTGATCAGCTAATTTCCAAAGTCTGCTTGTACTTGCAGTTACCTCACTAGCAGAGGTCAATTTTACAGTTGAAGCTGCATGAAAGTTACATTTTAAAACCCTACATTTAATTTTTACCCCATTTTCAAATAAAGCCACTAAAATTAAAAAAAAAAAAAAAGCAAGCAAGAGCAAAAAAGCTCGCCTTGTCATTCTGAAAAAAAGATCTCAAGCTTGCAACATCAGTGGGAGATTGTGTTTGTGTTGGGGAAAAGCCAACATAATTAATTTTGTCACACTCAATAATTCGGAAAAGCACTTAACACAATGTCTCACTTATTTACTCAGTTTGTGACCACTAAGATGATTAAATGTTAATCAAGAGTGTTTGTATACTAGAATATCTGAGATCTTACTGACTTACTCAGTTTCAATATGTAACTTTAGACAACACAGAGCAATGAATTCCAAAATATCATACCCGCACTGGTTTTGGAAGAGGCTGTGTTTTTGAATTTTTAATTGTTACTGTATTTTAAAAGTTTGTCTTCAAGTGCCATCGGCTCTTCTGGCTTTTAGTGGAAGACTGAAGTTTTCAGCACCTTCCAGGACTTGAACATTGCTTCATTTTGTCACATTGTCATCCAAGCCCCCTGCATACCATAAGATACTAAATCAAATATCCATTGAATCTGAAGCAAACAACTTATTTGTGACATTTTAAAATACTTCTCTGGAAGAGTCTGACAAATAGAGTTTTTCATTTAATTGTAAATAAGGTGGTATTTTACTGCAGTGATCATAGATAAATCTTTACAGAGAATTTAAAGGTCTCTGTGCAATATTACATACCACATTATGCATGAGGAAAGTGACATTTTTCTCTCCCATCTGTCAAAAATAGTCTTTAGAAGCAGATGCACATAAAGATTGTTGGAACACTGGAGGGGAGGAAAATTGACTTCTCTCAGATAAGACTAGCGTATTGAGATCCACTCAGGGGCCATTTCAGCTCTACCATCCTAGCACAAATGAAGATTTAATTTGACCAAAAGAATGATTTTATTATTTTTTCCCCATTTCAGAATTTCAAAATGAAGACTTTAAAGAGATAATTACTCAAGTTGCTGAAACGATATACTCACAATTCTACCCAATTATAATAAAGATTTGGCTCATTTCAGAATATGTAATACAGGAAGAGTTTAAGAGTGATGCTTTCCAATACAGAAGATCCTGTCCCATCTGCTAAATAATGTTATAGATGCACCATTCATATATTCATTATTACAGACAATTCTCTGTGCTACCAGAATCAGATACCTAAGTACTTTGAAAAAATAAAACAAAGTTACACTCTAAGATAGTAACTTGACAGGATGAGTTCAAAATGGGAGTCAAATAAAAATTTATGACTCCCACAGAAGCTCTGGTGTTCAACTAATCTGTCCAAAGCCTAAGCCTGCAGGAAGGAGGGTTCGTCTCTTCCTAGTTACACTTCAGCCATACATATACATGCACTTTCACATATAAGAACGTCCACAGCACCACACTTTGCATGTATGAGCTCCTACAAGCACAATCCATCTGCTTATAATAGGATTAAGAGGACATACAGGTTTTACATAGACATTCACCATCTCGTATGCCTACCAGAAAAATGTATTTCCATAACTATAATATATATAGTAAAATGCTCTATCATAGAGAGTACTGAAATATCCAGAACAAAAAAGTTAACTCTGATATAGATTGCTCTTTGAATCTTACTAAGACTGAAAGATGCTTGTTAGAAAATAATTGTATTCTGAGGGAAAACATGCCCCTGTGGTCAAAATTTAAGGATAAACTTGATTTCTGTACAGTTGATAAGCTATTTAGGAGGGTATTCTGGAATGTGATATAATTTTATGTTATTCCAAGCAGATCTTGTTCAATTAAAGGAACATAATTCACTGAATGGGACAACCATTTACAGTGTCAGCAAATGAACACTGAAGCCAATTAAACAGTAATTTTAAAACTACAACAGCACCTCCTAAACGCAATTTACCAAGCTTCATACATTTACAGTGATGCTCACACATGCATGTGCACACAGAATAGAGAAACGTAATAATTAAATAATTAAAACTGAATAATTAAAACTGAAAGAAGATATGTAAAATGGCTTAAGCTAAGGGCTTGGTACCCATAACTTTTATTTTGTTGGAATAAAATAGATGAACTTAAAAGATTATGTACATGTTCTCCTGAGTAAGAAATCCCACCTATCAAACTGGTAAGCAGTATGGGCTGTAGAGCAGGAGGAAACCTAAGGGAAATCAGGCTTAAGCTGAGCTCTCTACAAAGTGAGCCTTCAAACTTGTAAAGGCTCAGGAAGAAAAAGTGAATACACAGTTGCAAAGAAATAGCCTCTGTGTAGAGATTTAAACCCGTCAGAGCCAAGGAGCAGAACTGAGTACTGCAGAGCAAATCTGCAAAATACAGTGGAAGTAAACATCACTGAACTCCAAGTAAAATATGCAGTGAAAATACAAATCTCTTGTGGCACCTGGAATTAGACAAATAGTTTATACCTGTAAACAAACGCTGCTCATGCCCAGACTTACCTGCACTAAAAAATAATCCTTTAAAAAAAGGATACTGATTTCTAAATAATGTAGTATGTATGAATGTTTAAACATAGAATAAAGTACGACTCCTGACTTCAATACATGAACATTAAAAAAGTAAACATTTTTATAACCAAATTTATGAGTGAAGTCTGGTGGTGTCAGATGTACTATATTTAGAACTTCCATGGGTACCTAGCATACAATAATTTAGGGTATATTATGTAGCAACTCCTAATTCTTGTTCTGTTGCTTATAGTATTTCATTATATTTTAATAATTAGTTCAGAGTAAGGACAATTTTGAGTCAAAAATTCAAATGTGGTCTAAGCTGAAGAAGCTATCAGAAAAAGGCGTGAAGAACACCTTTGATAAGCCAAGGCTTTCCAGAAAGCAAACAATAGGAAACAGCTTGAGACTAAAATATCAAAGCTTACAATTTTCACATTAGACATATCTTCAAGTATNCAATGATCTTGGTGGTCTTTTCCAACCCAATCTATTCTATGATTCTATGAATTCTATCTTAAATATCTACAAGTACAGGTCTGTTCTACATTCACCTGCTCCTGAAGCTATGTTCACTCAGCTATCACTTGCAGATTTCCAAACGCCCTCTGAAATTTAGCTGCTGTACCCCAGTAAGACTTTCTCTTCACTTGTAATAGCCTCTCTGAAATGAAGTTGTCTTGATTTTATGCATCTTAGCTTTTGTTTTCATTCTGTATTTCCAGAATCAGACATTTTACATCAAATATGTGGCATGTGTATAGTTACACGTGTCTGCTGTATCTCTAGTATAAACTTCTCTTTTATTTATTTCCTGTATTGCATGCTCAAGCTGTTAAATAAAACACTTTTTTGTTGTTAATAAGAATGTCTGGTATCTTGATAAGTATAAAGCATTGACTATGGTGTTGAGTCATGTAGGTTTTGAACGGTATATTGGATGAAACTTTAAACCTTTCTTACTATTAAGATGTCTTAAAGTAATGTTTTTTTCTTCAGAAAGCCTTGACTTCAAGGTGCTCCTACTTTTGCTCAGGATTTTTTGATACCATTTACTCTGTTTAGCTTAACACTAATTTTATTAAATTCTAGCAAGACTATAAATAACAAAGTTATTAACTCAAGGACTTTTACAGTATCACTATTGTTCACACAAGTACTAGAGATTCATCAGAAGCCTCCTGTTCACAAGATGACTTATTTAAAAATGCATTTCAAGGCTGGATGAATTCCAATTTGTTAAAAACAATTCAGAAGAAACTACAACTCTGGCACTTGGCTGGAGAAGCTGCATAATACCACGCACCACCAGACTTCTTTAGGATGCTCTGTCTTACCTATTTTAATTCCAGAAGGAAATGGGGGAGTTATTTAGGCCTCACAGCTTTATTTTGATAAAAAGTGCCGTTTGACAGATTTTTTCTTTTTT
Source organism: Chloroceryle aenea (assembly GCA_013399075.1). Lineage (NCBI taxonomy): Eukaryota > Metazoa > Chordata > Aves > Coraciiformes > Cerylidae > Chloroceryle > Chloroceryle aenea. The sequence continues at coordinate 217,427 of VWZY01005111.1, read as the reverse complement.
TTTAATTCACTATTCTGAGATAGAGTTTGAATTCAAATCAAGCTCATCCAGTCCCGGAGTATTGTGGCAAGGCATCTGAGTTGGAATATATCCAATTATCATATTTTAACACTTTGCCAAGAAATTTCTCCCTAAAAACAACTTATCTAAAGTAGAAGGGAAAGAATATAATTGCAACCATTCAGAAAGATTTACCCTGATTTTGTCTTCCACCAAGAAATCTACAGGATTTCAAAGTTATTATACTCTGTTCCCAGACACCCAATTTTATTTTCCACTTAATTAAAATATTATGAAATAGTTGATTTAGCATATAAACATCAAGAAAAGATTTTTTTCTTAGTTTAGGTACTATGAAAACAACAAGCTAAGTAACCACATGAAGCAATTTTATTTACTTTTTTTGTCTATATGTTTTTGTCAAACACAAAACTTTATGTCAATTCACTGAAGGAAAAATGTTTTGTTTTGTTTTTTTTTTCTACTGCAAACTTCATATTTGGGTCATCATTTTTCTCAAGGGGAAAAAAATTAAAGCCTTAATAGTCTACAAGTAGAATCAACAGATTTCAAAGTGTAGCTTATTAACCAACATACTCTACTGTGTTTAAAGTGCCGAGAAAAAGAACAGAGAAGTAGCAAGGATATTCACATCAACACATCAGGAAAGACCTTACCAGCATTAAAATTATGTTCACAACCCACATGCACATAAAAACATCCATGTACGCAATAGCTTTGCAATCACAAACTGGTGAGATTGGTTTTTTTCAAGTGCTCTAGAAATTCAGCTGAAGTTTCAATGCTTATTTTGAGACTTTTTAGACTGCCAGAGGATGATAGCAATTCCTGTTACCCCTGTTCCTAGTAAAATCCAGAAATCAGTAAAATCCAGAAACTAATAATGATAATTATCCTGTACTTATAGAGCATTGATAATGTCCTTTAATTTTTCAAATCACATCTGATCTGAGAAGCAATCAACTAAATTGTCTACCTGTATGGGACACCACAAGTCCAAATTTACTGACCTGTCTTCATATCATAATGGAACTAGTCTCACTAGTGGGACATCTGCAATAGAGAACTCTGAAGGTGAGGGAATCACCAGGACTCAGGAAGGTCCTGTCACAATGCTCTGATAGTTGTTGCCTACAGTGCTGAGTTCATGCCTCCATGGGACATCTGCAATAGAGAACTCTGAAGGTGAGGGAATCACCAGGACTCAGGAAGGTCCTGTCACAATGCTCTGATAGTTGTTGCCTACAGTGCTGAGTTCATGCCTCCATGGGACATCTGCAATAGAGAACTCTGAAGGTGAGGGAATCACCAGGACTCAGGAAGGTCCTGTCACAATGCTCTGATAGTTGTTGCCTACAGTGCTGAGTTCATGCCTCCATGGAACTTCATATGTGTATTTGAACTGAAATTAAGGATGAAACTGCCCAAAGAAGAATCTTCCTCAAAGAAGGAAGTCTGCTCACTGTTTCTCTTTGCCTACATTTTAGTTCATTTCTTAACAATTCAGACTGACATGTAATAGATGAGAGAAGGGATTCATCCCTCCCAGTAACACTGTTTTGTGCCTCTTGGATTACAAGGATTTTTCCACTGTGTAGAGGAAAACTTTAAAAGAAAGAAAATGCTTGGTCTTTTCTTCCTTTATTCCCTCATCATCTCCAGATCACATCTTATTTACTTTTGCTAAGGCCAACAGTTATCTGCTAAGTCTGTTCCTTAATGCCTTTTGAAAAAGAGTCATCCTCGCTTCTGAATAAACAGCACAACTTCATTTAAGTCTCTCCAAACATTTCTACCTGGAAACTAATTTTTTGTTGTTCTCATTCAAAATAATGCCACAGGCTGTAACTGCAGCTACAGCTCTGTTTTTCTTCCACAGATATCGTTGGGATAAACTCTGATTATTCTGTATTTTCAGTGGGGCATTACCATCACAATTCCTGAAAAACAAACAATAAAACTTGCAGAGAAAAATTATGTTCATATTATGATTGTGAAGTATTTAAGAGATAAGTAAATAGTGTTTCTGTTTAGTTTTATTCTAGGTAATGGATCATACATTTCTGCCAGTCTTAAGGTCCAATTCCACAAAACTGCTATTTACTTGCCACTTAAGTTTCCTACACACATTCTGGCAATGAATATATAAAAATAGCCATAAAAATAAGACATCTCTATATGACAATAATAAAAACTGCACAAAAGGAATAGCAATTCTTCCTACACAAAGGAAAGGACCCACAGGAAAGACAGGGAGATACTATCTTGGAGTGTAGGGGTAGGAGGTGTGAAATGGCTTTAAACTGAAAGAGGGTAGATTTAATTAGATATTAGGAGGAAGTACTCTACAGTGAAGGTGATGAAGTACAGGAACAGGTTGCCAAGAGAGGTTGTGGCTGCCCCCTCTGCAGGCATGTTCAAGGTCAGGCTGGATAAGGCTTTTTGGGAGGTGCCCCTACCCATTGCAGAGGGGATTAGAACTAGATGATCTCTAAGTTTCCTTCCAACCCAAACCATTCTATGATTATCAAAACATTTGAAACGGAGGTGTCATTTTCAAAGAAATATTTGACTTTTGTCTTGCTTCTATGTTCATGCTACCAAACAGTGGTAAAATCCCTTTAAAATATCCTTTACCACTACTCTGGAAGAAGTAAGCCTATGGTCCACAGCCAATTTTATTCAATATCAGAAGTTGGTTTTTTGAAATCTGAAACACAGGAATCCACAAGGCACTTAAGAGGCATCACTCTACACTGACTCTTTCCTGTTTTCTCTTTCATTAAGTCCAGCAGAAACTTTTTGACAATGCCAAGCTATAATTGCCAATCATACACCTTCTCTATTTCAGAAGTCTGTTGAGAATATTTTCTTCTTTTTCCATTTCTCATTTTCTCAGAGACACTCTGCTGAAGCACCAAAATAATTACATCCCCAAATACAGAACAAGAGAGATAAAGAGCAATGAAAAAAATTAAATGCACACCAACATGCAAGCAATCTGTAGCATCTCACAACAGTATGGTGTTACAGAAGACACAAGATAAGATTCACAGGTTCTCTCAGATTCAACCTATCCATGTAAGAAGAGGAAAACTCCTCAGATTAGAACATGAGAGCCTTTAAGTGTTACAGTGAACAGTTTAAGGAAAACACACTTCAGACACCCATGTAGCATAGCAGGAAAGCAGGGAGTGTTGACCTTCTTGAAGGCAGGAAGGCTCTTCAGAGGGACTTGAATAGGTTGGATTGATAGGCCAAGGCCAATTGTATGAGGTACAACAAGGCCAAGCAGCGGGTCCTGCATTTTGGTCACAACAACCCCCAGCAGTGCTACAGACTTATGGATGAGTGGCTGGAAAGCTGTCCATCAGTAAAGGACCTGGGGTGCTGGTAGACAGCCAGCTGGACATGAGCCAGCAGTGTGCCCAGGTGGCTAAGGTGGCCAACAGGATCCTGGCTTATATAAGGAATAGCGTGGCCAGCAGGAGAAAGGAAGTTATTGTGTCCTTGTACTCCACCCTTGTGAGGCCTCATCTTGAGTATTTTTATTCAGTTCTGGGCCCCTCATTATAGGAAAGATATTGAAGTGTTGAAACATGAGCTACCAAGCTCATTAGGGGCTTAGATAACAAGTCATACATATGATGAGAGGCTGAGAGAGCTGGGCATGTTTAGTTTAGAGGAGGCTGAGGGGGGGACCTCATTGCCTTCTACAACTACCTGAAAGGAAGTTGTAGAGAGGTGGGGGTTGGCCTTTTCTTCTTAGTAGCTACTGATAGAACCATAGGAAGTGGTCTGAAGTTGCAGCAGGGGAGGTTTAGATGAGATATCAGGAAGAAGTTCTTTACAGAGAGAGTGGTGAGTCACTGAAACAGCCTGCCCAGGGAGGTGGTTGAGTCACCATCCCTGGAGGTATTTAAGAAAGACTTGACATGGTGCTTCATGACATGCTCTAGGGGCAGGCATGTAGGGGGATTGTGTGTTGGTTTTTAGTAGGGTTTTTTTTTTTGTTTCCTTTTAGTGGTCAGGTATATATGTATTCTTTGTTCTTGTAGGTATGGTTGGACTCTGATCTACAAGGTCCAACTACAATTATTTTGTTATTCTGTGAAAAACGTGTCAGTAATTCATATACTCATCATTAGCCCAGATACAGGCACAGCAAGCTGAAATCAGTTGAGAGAACAAAAGTGGCAGTATGAGTCAGGGTACACAGCACCACATCCTTTGGATTAAAGCAAATGGAGCAAATATCAATACTGAAATAAATACAATTATAAATATCAATAATCAAATACTGACAGAACAGTACTTCCCCACAGCCACATCTTTGACATCCAACAGTTTCAAAACTGTCTTGACTGGTGCTCGAGTACTTTTGTTTTTCATAAGCAGAAACAAAAACATTTCTTTCAAGAACTTCCCTTTCAAGAACTTCTCCAAGTACTTCACACACTGATCTCTATTTTTGGCAGTCACAAGGCACATGACAATGAGGCAAGATACCAAGTTTCACTGCTTACTGTAAAATGAAAGCCTTTTATTTCAAGATTTTACATCAGATTTCTTTTCATGCTCTTTACCGCTTTCTCTGTAAGAAACAGAGGCCAGACAATACCTTATCTCCCTTTTCTGCTTTTATTTTAACTCTGATGTCTTTGAGATGATACATTGAACACTACACTAATGTAAACACAATTGTGCTACAGTTTCATGATTTAAGTTTTCTCTTGCACAACTGCTGCTAACATGCTGTTTGCTTTTTTTTTTTTTACCAGCTTTTGACTGCATATTAAGTCTAGCTTCAAGCAAGTTCAGCATGATAAGATCTGGCTTTCTTAATGGACAAAAAGCTGATTTGGAATCAGTCTGCTTACTAGCACAGTTCAATTCTATCATTTGTTGCTTTCTTGTCTTCTACATTTTCTTACTATCTGCTATTTACAAATAGAGTTTTGTCTACTGTGGAGCGACAAGGGAAGACGCGGTCAATCAATGTGATTGGTAGGCAAAACTCCGTTTATTAGCTATCAGCACAGTACTTTTATACAGTCACCTCATTAATAGTCACACTTGTTCATCCTCTATTGGTTCAATCCACAGGGTCTACTTTGCATAACCAAACCCCTCTCACGGTAACAGAAACCTGTTAAACCCTCATTCCACAATATTCTATTATTGTACAACTTATCAGCTCAAGGTCATGCTGTGTCTGTTCCTTGCAAGGATCGCTGCTGAGCCTAACAGCTTGCTTCAGATGATACTTCTCTTAAAGGTACATGACCCTTGTCTTTTAGCCATTCTGCAACAGTCTACCTCTTCCATGTCCAATGATGAAGCATTGAACCTGTCCCAGCTTTAGTTTTCACTGTCTGAAGTAACTTGTGCTGCTGTCTCTTATTATTTCTCCCTTCCCTTCAGATAGTCTAATGCTGGCAAGCACGATGGAACCACAATGGTACATGTAGCTCATTGTCTCCACAAGGTATTTACCTACCCTCTACTTTCTCAATTTTTTTTTAATACAGTATGTGGTCAGAAAAGTTGTTCTAATAGATTGAACTACTAGGATTTTGTTTTTAATGGTAATTCACAGCATCAGCTAGATGACCCTTACTGCACACTCATCAACACCTAAATTTTGAAAGATACATCACTGAAAAAAAACAGACAATTAATGTATTTTCTTTTCTTCCTGAACTGATTTTTAATCAGAATTATCTAACTTATCTATACTAGAGTGAACATACTGAAAAAAATTGCCTTGAATTGTACTGGACTTATCAGAACACAGGCAGAAAAATCTGCCATTTTTCTTATCAGAATCTGAAGGGAAATAGCAATCAGACGTCAGCAAAATCTGATATTGGAAATTTCTCATCCATTAATATGTGCACACAAAGGAGCTTTGTAAATGCTTTACTATCCCTGCAGAAAGGTCTACAAGTGGCCTAAACAGTATAACCACTTCAAAGTCCTTCAGAAATCAGAACAGCAAATAGTGTAAACTACTGTACTCCAACTCGAACATGAATACATAAACAGCTACACAGCTGAAAACCACCTAGACTGGTTGCATTTTGATACAGAATTTAAGTACGTCTGTAATGAAGGGTCCCAGTTCTACTTCAGCCATGGTAATCATTTGATATAGCTTGGCTATAAAAAGAGCATACCAGATCCACAACTGAACCAGTGGCCCACGCTTACTTCCAAATACCTTGGTCCTTCCATACCAAACTACCATGGTCTCATCACCCAATCCAAAGCAGCACAGTAGTGTTCAGTGTCTTCAAAGTAACCTTGGAGTGAGTGAAAGAGCAGCCCACTCCCTACAGTTTAGATTATGGGAATGAGCTTTAACTCCTTAATCAATACTAACTTGTTCTTACATACCTTTACCCACAAATAATATGCAAACTGTTTCTGTTACTGAGTATTTTGTGTTATCCATGCTATTCTGAAGTCAAATTTAAGAGTGAGTGAAGACTGTTGCAGAAGTGTGGAGCTTTTACTCTGAGAAGGTTGAATGACTCTAGTTATAACTCATCAACTTTATTCCTCATCATGCTCAACAAAATAACCCAGAACTCAGATCAGGATCCACATAATACATTTGGAAAACAAACTCTGTATTTAGATGAAAGGCTTTTTTCCATGCTATTTTTCTAGATACAGATGTGTGTGCTTATGTATCTACTTACAGAGTTGTAATTATTTAAGATTTGCAAGAACAAAACCATAAGGCCAGTGGTATCCTGGCCTGTATCAAAAACAATGTGTTCAGCAAGACTAGAGAAGTGATCATGTCCCTGTACTCAGCACTAGTGAGGCTGCATCTTGAGGGCTGTGTTCAGTTTTGGGAGCCACAGTATAAGACAGACATTGAGGTGCTGAAGCAAGTCCCAAGAAGGGCAATGAAGCTGATGAACGATCTGGCAAAAATGCCTTATAAGGAACGCCTGAGGGGCTAGGGGCTGTTTGGAGAAGAGAATGCTGAGAGGAGACCTTATTTGCTCACTACAATTACCTGAATGGAGATTGTAGTAAGGTGGGTGTTGCTCTCTTCTCACAGGTGACTAGTAATAGGACAAGAGGAAATGGACTTGGGTTGAGCCAGGAGGTGGTTTAGTTTGGGATAAAAACCTGAGAGTGTGATTAGGCATTGGAATAGGCTGCCCAGGGAGGTGGTGGAATCACCATCCCTAGACATGTTAGAAAAAAAAAAAAGAAACAAAACCAAACCACAACACAACAACAAAAAACACATCCAAACATCTAGATGGGGCACTTCAGGACATGGTTTCGTAAACATTGTCATGACCACTAAGTGGTTGGACCTGACAGTCATGAAGGTTTTTTCCCACTTTAANGTACTCAGCACTAGTGAGGCTGCATCTTGAGGGCTGTGTTCAGTTTTGGGAGCCACAGTATAAGACAGACATTGAGGTGCTGAAGCAAGTCCCAAGAAGGGCAATGAAGCTGATGAACGATCTGGCAAAAATGCCTTATAAGGAACGCCTGAGGGGCTAGGGGCTGTTTGGAGAAGAGAATGCTGAGAGGAGACCTTATTTGCTCACTACAATTACCTGAATGGAGATTGTAGTAAGGTGGGTGTTGCTCTCTTCTCACAGGTGACTAGTAATAGGACAAGAGGAAATGGACTTGGGTTGAGCCAGGAGGTGGTTTAGTTTGGGATAAAAACCTGAGAGTGTGATTAGGCATTGGAATAGGCTGCCCAGGGAGGTGGTGGAATCACCATCCCTAGACATGTTAGAAAAAAAAAAAAAGAAACAAAACCAAACCACAACACAACAACAAAAAACACATCCAAACATCTAGATGGGGCACTTCAGGACATGGTTTCGTAAACATTGTCATGACCACTAAGTGGTTGGACCTGACAGTCTTGAAGGTTTTTTCCCACTTTAATGATTCTATGATTCTAATATTTTAGTACACAAGGCAGTAACCTTATCTGACAACATAACTCCAAAATCCCTTGTGTTGATGAAAAGGTCACTATGTACAAAAAATACATTTCTTCTGTGCAGGTAGTGTGGATATCAAAAACCCCTGTGCATTGGTACCAAATACAACAAGACCATGTACTCCTTGCATAGTAGGCTACCTGTCTATAATTACTTACACAGATTCTTGAGCCAAGGCTAGCAAAACAAAAAAACAGAAGTGACTTCTGGTTCTTCATACTCTATGATGGCATTGTTCCCTGACAACTGCATCACCACAAGAGTTCCACATGCTCCATTTTCCAAGCTACACATTTAAAAAGCAGAGGGGGGGAACCTCTGTAATACCCTTTCAGGGTATTTTTCCACAGGCATCCCCTCCCATAACCCCGGCTTTAGGTACTCTTCACAAATTAGTATATGCACAGCTGCTCTGGTGTCTTCATCTTGTTTCACATCCACTGATAGAGCTCCTAGACTTCTGGTGTCTCACATGGATATGGCTTTTTTTTTTTGTTCCTCAGTATCCTACTTGAAGGAACCATTATGGGCTTCACACACACACCCTAACCCAACAACCCCATCCCTTACACTGGACGTAAGACTAGTGACTTTCTTGTTTCTATATAGCAATTCACCGGCTAACAATGAAGTCAAAGAGTAGAAACCAAGGTAGTATCAGATTTAGACTAAAAAAGGAACAGAAAAATGCATCTGATTCCATTTGTCTTTTCCCCACACAGACACACATTGGCAATCATCACTTCACTAACATTTTGATGCATTTCGACTGCATGTCGAAAAATAAAGAGGAAAAAAATAGTATAACTTTACATGTAGCCTTGGTAACAGTTATATCAACAATGCACTGGAAATGGGAACATCTTTCAAAGCAACTAATAATTTACTTTATGAGTGAGGTCAGGTGCAGTTAGTCTTCAGCATTTTCAGTGCTCTAAATACACTAAGAAAGGGGAAACTGATCCTGAGAGTAAAGTGCACTAAGAGAATCCATGCCCCTGCATGCTGTCAATGCAAATGTTAGTTACTGCTTATGTAAAAAAAAAAAAAAAAAAGCAGCTTTGTCTTTCATAATATTACTCTTTTATTCAACTGGAACAACAAGAGTGTTCTTTTCCAGAAAGATCATCTTGTCCCATGGAAGGCTTCTCTAAAGTATCTCTTGTAGAAATGAAAAGTCAGGAATGACCGCTCTGAAACCAAGTGAATCATAGTTGTAAAACCAGAACTAGGGACTCTCAGAGGAACACTTTTATTAGTAAAGCTGGTTTAGCACAGCTTTATAGCATTCCCTCTATTCTCTGTAATGCAGTTAACAACTAGTTTTCCCAGGATAGTAAAGATTAGTCCATTTGTGCACTTACCTCAAAGCTCTTAAGTTGTACTTCTAAATACTATACAATTATATACAACAAATACAACTATAGGCATTAAGAAATTGGATAATAGCCAATATTCCCTGGCATTGAGTAGCTGAGGAAAATTGTTACATGTGTCCTATTATTAAAACACTAATGGACAGACATTGACATTGCTAAACATGTTTATTACTAAATATGTCAAGGCATACAAAAGAGACCTACCAAAACATTTCTCAAGTCCATTGATAGACAGGCTTACCATCCAGATGTGTTTCAAAAAGGAGACAAAAAGGGGAAAAAAGTCAAAACATTTACTCCCAAGGCCCTAAAATAATTAAGTTCTGTAAGGGCTCAAAAAAACCTTCCAGCTAAGATAGAGTTCCAGATGATGTAAGTCTTCAGAACCCATTACAGATTCTTCAGTGCCAATTCAGAATACTCTGCTGCTAGAAGCAGAGAGGTACCTGTGCAAGCATGCCTCATTAACAGGCAACTCAAGAGCAATGAGCCATGCCTCGATCTATTTTACTATCCTCATTCTACAGTATGTTTATATTTTTTTCTCTATCATCCCTACAAACCTATAAATAAATAGGTTTTATCTGCTTTAACTCCTAACACTTAAGAGGACACTCTTGACATACACCATAGGAGAATTGAAACTGGGTTTGAATTTCGGCAACACAAAATATTGATGCAAAAATAATATTCTTCAATTAACTATATACACTTGCAGAACCTAGTTTATTACTGTTACCTTTAGAGCTATTCCAAAAGACCTGTCACACAAAATCACAGGCATAAAATATTTATCTATTAACTGTAATATTCACCTTTTTTCTTTCAAAAAATCTACACTTAAATTTGTTGCTGCTGAACTAAATTATTAGCTTCCTCAGTTTGTTGGCAGTGAATTTGGCACACATTCCTTTACCCACCTAGTCCAGGTTCTCTCTCCTACTCAAGAAGAGTTCCCTCTGTACTGCCCGATTTCTTTTTTTGCTGAGAGATTGAGCTGAAGTGATCTCCTCAGAGCAGCTCTCAGCAAAATCCCTCTAAAGGGTAAGAGCTTCATCTTTACAATATACCCTTTCCTATGGTCATCTGCAGTACTTAGTGTAGCTTGATGCATACCAGTCACTTGGTGGGTACTATAATTAGCACAAATGCTGTAATAAACTCAAGGTATTATGCAGAGGATTATCATCTGTTTAGCCTTAAGTATCTGTCTTAGAAGAAGTGTTCTTACCAAAAAACTTGCATCTGTTCACTGCACAGGGATGGAAGTTAAAAAGTTATGCTTTTTTTGTATGTTTAAAATATCCCTCACCCCACCAGTGAGTTAACTGCTTTTGCCTATACGTAGACATCTTTAGCAGAACAGAAAAGGATGTGTTTATAAAGAAAAGCAAACACAGAAACACAGCATTTGTGAGAATCAGGCTTGATTCCAGGAAGAGAAAAGATCAGTTTTCCAAGTAGTTAATGTTAATTTTGGATGGCCACCTCCTCCCCTCGATGCTTTCTGTACCTCCCTAATATTGTAGCACATCCTTGTTACCCACTACTGCAACAGAGTGCTGAGAGGAAGATATTCCAATCTCACTGCAGCTGTGTATCAGGAATTACAGTTTTCTGTGGTTAGCTAACATGTCATTTCAAATCATGGCAGAGAACAGCCAGCCTTTTAACACAAAAAAACTTCCAGTAGCTACATAAGCATACTAACCATGAATCTGATATGGGAGTCTGTCTTCCAAAAAGGTCTGTGTCTGATCCAGACAAGATCAGCATTTTCTTTTCTAGTCATCACTGAAAACAAAGTATTTCTTCATATTGATCCTGTTTGTTAATCCTATCTTAAAGGCAAAGTACCAATACTTCCAAACCCCTTAAGTTTCATTTCATACCATTTAAAAAAAAAAAAAGTAATACAGAGCATGTTGCCAGGCAAATTTGAGTTCTGCTTCCTATTACTTTTGTTATAACAACACATTATGGCATGTTTTAATTCAATGAATATTAGTATTTTAGCATAGTTTTCATAAGCTATTCCATGCTGGTTTAATGCAATGGTAGTTTTTAGGAGGGAGGATATTTTTTTCCTGGGAGAAGCTAAACATAGCTTTATTCTGCTCACAACTTAAATTTCTGAATTTGGGAAACAGGAAACTGGGTAGCTTTCTATGAAAATTTTAATGGAAGGAATAAAATATCAGAAAGAAACAAGTTTGTACAGACTCCATGACTAAAGTAGCATTTTGCCTGCAATGACAGGAATAGCTCCACAGAAATAACATATATATGTAAAATACTATAGAGAAACATCCTTAATGAGTCTTATTTCTAACACTGTATTCTGGCTTTTGCCTCTTTTGAGATATGTAGGAAATAGCATTACCAATGCCTTTGATAGGACTGAATGAGGAAGCAGATGCCCAGCTACGCAGCACTCATTGTTAAATCAGAACTGCAGAGGGTGCATTTTTCCAGAGATTTTTCGGTTTCAGAGGAAAAAAAAAAATCTAATCCTTTTGGTTCTCAAAAAAACCTTAAACAGGAGACAGATGGTTTCATTCCTTACTTTAAAAATACTTAACAGAAATAGTTCAGAATATAGCTCCAAGAATAAAATACCAAAGAAACCTAGAACTGATTACATTCTTTCCAATTTGCATGTTCAATGTATGCTTTCTCAAACACCTATTGCTTTGTGAAATAAAATAGTAAGTACACAAAAATGAATTTCCTTCACACATACAGAAGAGCATATGACCAAACCATAAATACTTACAACAGTGGCTAACTTAAAAAACTAAAATAGGATTTTAGCTTGAAGACTTTTCTTAGACTATCTGGAATTCAGGTCTTTGAAAGATTTTTGTGGAACACTAAATACATGAATTTTAGTTGTTCTACTTATGCTGTGATAGTTCCCTAAGAAGCAATAATGAACAGTAATCTCCTAATTTGAAAATTAGCTATTACATATATAAGTTCGTAAAGATGGCAAAGAAGCCACACTCACTTTTCTCAGCCTGGCTAAGAACCTGTTTGTAGAGTGACAATCCTTCTAAATAATACTCAGATATTATAGATGAAACCTTTAAGTTAAAATAAACTAAAAAAACCCTAACAAATGAAACCCACACGTAAAAAAAAATCACAAAAAAACCTGAACACACACACACATACACCACCCCCACAAAAAAACCCTTTAAAACACACACCAAACACCACAAGACCAGAACCAAACATACAAAACAAATCAAAGTTTTCCTGAGGACTACATGATCATGCAGAGCAGAAGAACAACATATTCTCTGACACAAGCTAGTCACACAGAAGCCAGTGTAGCCCAGTTAGAAACTGCACAGCTCTCTTGCTCTCACTGAGCACCATTTCATACAGGTGCATCATTAAAAAACTGACCTACTCTGAAGGTGTAACCTTAAGGAGGATGCAAATTTTGTTTTTATTAACATGACCCATCTTACTATAGCAAAGACAGCACTTGTAAGCCCCAGATTCCACTAAAGGAAGAATCAAACCATCTTGCTGACAAGCCTGACCACAGCATTGCAGATCTTATGAGGGTAGGGGTAAATTAATCACGCAGAGATCCATGCTGTCATAGCTAGAAGCTTTTGGTACCTGAGGTGGCTCAATTATAAATAGTTAGAGCATCTCCCTACTACCCTCTGTTTTGACATGCAAGCATGCCAAGACACAGCAAAGAGGTTTCTTATACAATAAGAAATCAGAAGGATGCAGAGCACTCAAATCATCAGGAAAGCTTAGAATGGACCTGAGAGAAATCAAATCTCCCAGCAACACAAATTGTTCTGCTATGTAAGCATCTTGTCCACCTAAGCTAGCTACTGACCTCCAGAGCAATTGCAATATTTACAGATAAGAGGACAAAACCATTGCCTTGAAGAAAATTCTCTCCCTTGCAGTATCATTTGCAAGGGGCTTTTTACCATTTTCCCTTGAAAACAATATGCACAAAAATGAAGCAGCTTGTGCTAGCATGGCTATACTTTACAGCTCTTCAGAAGTGATTATTCATCCTTGGCCAGACTGTAGAAGTCAGGAAAGCAATGATTTGTTTGTATGATAGGAATAATTAAGTTTAGGGCTAACATGTAAAATTCACATTTGAAATACTGAATAACTGATGTCATACTGAAATTCTCAAAGCACATATTCATCCATGTTTTACATTAAAAAAATGCAGAAAAAACTATGGACAATCAAGGACAGAGCTAGGGAGGAAGTTGTTTCTCCCACTCAGTTTCTTTTATAGATCCTGTAAGGGCCTTTCTCCTAAAAGCAAATTAAGCAAAAACTGCTGACAGTCCTCTTCAACTTCATTTAACTTTGGGTGGAATCCCTTAGGAGTAGCACTGAAAATGGCATGCCCTGTGCTTTGCTCCAGCACAACAAACTGTACTTCCCTATGGGAATCACAGCTTTTAATAAGTACCTCTCTGATTTATATTATATAATAATTATTAGCAGTTATATATTGGAGTTAAGTTTTAAAGCCTCTGTGTACTATTCAAATACCAATTGACAATACAGGAGTCCTACAAGGACTTGCAGCTCTTAAGCTTTCTTTTTCTAGCCCACTGAAATTAAACCACTGGGGTTAATTTTACTACAATTATGCATATAAACCTTTACAATATATACAGTTTCAACCTTTGAATCACGTACTGATTCCCTTTAAGAGTGCTACTTGGGAGAAAAATGGGGGAACATCAAGCCATTACTAATCCCCCACAATTTCTTAAAACCCACAGGCTTTGTAAGCAAGAACTACTATATATATATA